>SKCR01038289.1:0-46160 GCA_019454045.1 Zanthoxylum bungeanum | reverse complement strand
GATCTACTTGGATATATTTAAAGTTGTTAATACTCTCCAAGAACTCGTACATTGAAAAATGTACATGACCTGGTGTCTCATATACTTTGAGCATATGGAGTCACAATCAGGCCAATCCAAGTGATAGTCATTGGATTGATGTTAAGAACATCCTTTAGTATCTTAGAGGAACTAAGGATGTTGTCTTAAACTATGGAGAAGGAGAACTTGAAGTGACTAGGTTCACTGCTGCAAGTTTCCTAACCGATAATAACGACTATAAGTCGTAACAACGGTACTATAACATTTGAATAACGGAACAGTGAGCTGGAAATCTTCCAAGCAAGATACTGTTACCGAATAAAAAATAAATGCGGGTTATTGCTACAGCTGAGGCAGCAATAGAAGCCATTCTGGATTGATAATAAATCTAATTAGATTAGATATAGTTCTGTTAGTAGCTGAGCTAGGCCTCAGCACAGGCTAAGGAATTAATGGTCTCATCAACGATCCAGATACATACTTCAACTATTCATCTGATTCGTTCGGATAATACATCGTGGCGATGTGATGATCGAATAAATCGCATCAGATGATAACCTTACAAATCCGCTGACAAAAACCTTTCCTCGGCAGAAATGAGCGAACCGTACATAGTTCGGGTGTAGGACACTCGAGTGACTGGCTATAAGCCAAGTGGGAGATTGTTGACAGTTATGACCCATATCATCACTATTTGTACAATCATGTTGTTGTTGTACAAATTAACTATGTGACAAAGGAAATTACTCTTTTATCATTTATGATTAGATCACCAAGTATATAAATGATAGAAGGTCCTATGATTAGTGTTGGTTTCTATGATTAGTCCCAAGATCATAATGAACAATGAAACATGAATGAATAAAGAAGAAGAGTGGCGGAAACACACTTACATCGATCGGTTTAGGATGCGTCAACAATAAAAAATTGCTCCACCAAGATGTCCAAGATTCGGCCAAGAACAAGAAGAAGTCTCCAAGCTTTGTTTTGTCTTTCCAAGCTCTTGAATTGGTTTCCCTAATCACCTTGTATGATCCCTTGAAGAGTGCTAGCCCTTAGTGAATTTTTGCAACAAAAATTCACCTTGAAATTCCTTCAAATGGGTCAACAAATGAAAGAAATGGGGAGAGAAAAACTTCACTGGTTTCGGTCATGGAGGAGAGATAAGAAGTGTGTATTTGATTTCAAAATAAATTATATTTGTTTCAAAAACAATAATAATTGATATACCAAACCTGGTTGGTAAAAGTCAATCAACATACTTTAACTTGGAGTGTTTTACACACTTTAACCAACTCACCTAAACCATCAAGCTAAAGTGAATTGTTGACTAGTGATGTGATGGTTGATGTGACATGTGGGCCCCACTCGATTCTGAATGCGAGTGGGCCCGCAAACACTCTCGGGCTCGGGTTCGCTAATTCCGAATTAACGAACTTTGTCGCGACGTAATTTAAATCGAATTTAATTAAATAATTATGCCTAGCAAAATTACTATTCACGTCGCTAACGAATTAATTCTAAATTAACTCGTTTGCCCGAATTAAAATCTAATTTTAATTCCGCGTCGAAATCTAATTCGAATAATATATCGAATATATTATTTTATGATTAATTCCAAATTAATCTTTCTCTCTCTTCAAATAGTACTTTATCCAAGATAAAGTCTCTCCGCAATTAATCCCAGATTAATTAAGCTCGAATCATACGTCATCGGTGAATCTTCGGGAAGCGACCCAAGAGATCCCTGGATATGTTGGCAGTAAATACGGTCGTCGGACTATCCGAACACGTACGTACCTCGTACTACGTTTTTACCGATTTACGAGACAAGGTTGGCTTCTAGCAAAGCGCCATGCCTACCCAATTCTCCAGAAATATTCTTACTGGAATATACGATCTTTATCAGGCGTAGTATACCGTAGTATTGTGTATTGCGATCCAGTATCGGATGTCACGTGCAAGGCCTGGGGCTGGAATAGTGTCTGCCCCGTACGAAGCACATATCGGATATCAAGCAACTAGTCTCTTTGAATCGGATAATCATGACCTTGTCATATTATCCCGATGGTTGCAACACAATAGAGAACCAGTTCTGAATCCCTGCGTGATCATCATCTCCATATGTCTGAAGTGATACTTCCGTCTTGACATCACATCCAATACACTACGATTCTCAATAAACCCAGAAGAGGCGTACACAGAACCTGTTAAAGCCCTGGACGACCAAAACCAAAGTTTACCGATTGTCGCAAGTACTAGCGATGCAAGTCTCAGGTTAAGACCAAATACACCTACCCTGAAGCGGACTCCCATAGACACATATACATACTACCAATGGGATTCCGCGGGGTCTATCCAGAGCGAAGCTGTTTTCGTACCATCGGTAAAACACAACCTCCTATCGCACTTGCATAAGTATCATATACTTAAATATATGAGAACTATGCCGTTATGCCCTCACAACGCGCACAAGTGCAATACTAGTCTATTCCGCATTATCGATGTCCAATCTCGATAATACTACGACTAGGGATATTTAATGATTAAACCTTTATGGATTGATACTGTCTCATATCATCTCAATCCGGAACTAATCATATGGACTTTTACCATTTATATATGAAAGTAAATAAATTACAAAATGGTAAAAGGCAATTTCATTACTACATAGTTAATTTTGTACAAAAACACAATGTCTTTTACAAACAGTGACGCTATGGGTCATAACTGTCCAACAATCTCCCACTTGGCCTATAGCCAGTCACTCAAGCATCTAATACCTGAACTATGTACATGTCGCTCAAACTTTTGCTGAGGAATAGCTTTCGTCAGCGGATCTGCCATGTTGTCATCTGATGCGACCTTCTCGACCTTCACATCGCCACGATGTATGATCTCACGAATCAGATGGAAACGTCGAAGAACATGCTTGGATCGTTGATGAGACCGCGGTTCCTTAGCCTGCGCTATAGCTCCGTTATTGTCACAATACAATGGAACGGGCTCAGCTGCTAACGGAACTACTCCTAATCCAATTAGGAATTTTCGGATCCAAACTGCTTCCTTTGCTGCTTCAGCTGCAGCAATGTACTCCGCTTCTGTTGTTGAATCGGCAACAGTCTCTTGCTTGGAAGATTTCCAGCTCACTGCTCCGTTATTCAAACAAAATATGTACCCGGATTGCGACTTGCAGTCGTCTTTGTCGGTTTGGAAACTTGCATCGGTATACCCAGTTACCTCAAGTTCTCCATCTCCATAGATTAAGAAAGCATCCTTAGTTCGTCTAAGATACTTTAGGATATTCTTAACCGCCATCCAGTGACCTTCACCTGGATCGGCCTGATAGCGACTACACATGCTCAAAGCATAGGAGACATCAGGTCGCGTACATATCATGGCATACATGATCGATCCGACTGCCGAGGCGAACGGTATCCGACTCATGTTGTCTCTCTCATCTTGAGTTTTAGGACACATGTCCTTAGATAGATAGACGCCATGTGACACTGGCAACAGTCCTCTCTTGGACTGATCCATGTTGAATCTCTTCAACACTTTGTCAATGTACGTGCTCTGGGAGAGTCCAAGCAGCTTTCTAGATCTATCCCGGTAGATCTTTATTCCCAGAATAAAGGCTGCTTCTCCCAGATCTTTCATGGAGAATTTCAATGAAAGCCAAGCTTTCACCGACGTTAGCATGGGAATGTCATTGCCTATAAGCAATACATCGTCAACATAAAGGACAATAAAAGTCAGTGCTCTCCCACTAACCTTCTTGTATACACAAGGATCATCTTCGTTTTGAATGAAATCATATTCTTTTATGATCTCATCAAAACGTTGGTTCCATGACCGCGATGCTTGCTTCAGTCCATAAATGGACCGATTTAACTTACAAACCTTGTTTGCAAGTCTAGGCACGATAAAACCGTCAGGCTGTTGCATATAAACATCCTCCGAAAGGTTTCCGTTAAGGAAAGCGGTTTTAACGTCCATCTGCCATATCTCGTAATCGAAATATGCAGCAATAGCAAGCATTATCCGAATGGATTTAATCATGGCAACGGGTGAGAAAGTTTCGTCGTAATCGACACCATGTCGTTGACGATACCCCTTCGCTACAAGCCTAGCTTTGTACGTTTGTACGTTGCCATCCATGTCGGTCTTCTTCTTGAAGACCCATTTGCATCCAATAGGCTTTACGCCTTCTGGTGCATCAACCAGTGTCCAAACTTGGTTGGTGTACATGGAATCCATTTCGGACTTCATGGCTTCTTGCCATAAAGCGGATCGATATCTTGTATCGCTTCCTCATACGTAGCCGGTTCGTTATCCTCAATGAGATTAATATCTACATGAGGTGAGATCAGAAACCCATACCTCTCAGGTTGTTTCCTGACTCTCTCCGACCTACGCGGTCCTTGTGTAATAGAAGATTGTGGTACAGTCTCATCCCGGATGGACTGTTCTTGTTCCGTTGAGGATTCTATGCCAGGAACAGTATCACTCCGATTTTCATCGAGTTCTACTTTCCTCCCACTAACCACTGCATTTAGGAATTCCTTCTCAAGGAAACCGCATGTAGAGCAACAAATACTTTGTTCTCTCGTGGGTGATAGAAGTAATATCCTTTGGTTTCCCTAGGATATCCTACGAATAGGCATTTATCCGATTTGGGCTCAAGTTTGGTACCTTCCAAACGTTTGACGTATGCCCAGCATCCCCAAATCTTCAGGAATGAGAAACCGGTTTCTTTCCTGTCCATATCATATATGGTGTCTGTTGTACAGACTTTGACGGAACCTTATTCAAAATAAGAATTGCACTGTTTAATGCATATCCCCAGAAGGAAATAGGTAGCTCAGTGCGACTCATCATAGACCTAACCATGTCCAACAAAGTTCGGTTTCTCCGTTCGGACACACCGTTTAATTGCGGTGTTCCAGGAGGAGTCCACTGTGAAAGAATACCATATTCTTTCAAGTAATCTAGAAACTCATTGCTCAAGTATTCGCCACCACGGTCCGACCGTAATGTCTTTATACTCTTGCCGGTCTGTTTTTCAACTTCGTGTCGAAACTCTTTGAATTTCTCAAAAGTTTCCGACTTGTGTCTCATAAGATACACATAACCATAACGTGATGCATCATCCGTAAAGGTTACGAAGTATTCGTATCCACCTCTAGCCTGGCTAGACATGGGCCCACATACGTCACTATGAACGAGGGCTAACAGTTCGTGGCGCGTTCACCTTTACCGCTAAAAGGTGATTTAGGCATTTTGCCTAATAAGCAAGATTCGCAGACGTCATATGAATTTGGATCAAATCCGTCCAAGTACCCACTCTTCGAAAGTGTGGATATGCGAGTCTTGTTTATGTGTCCCAGACGACAGTGCCACATATAAGTTTCATCTTTGTTACTCATTTTGAGCCTTTTGTTTGTTATATTATATGTTTGAGATTGATTTATATTCAAAATATAAAGACCATTATTTGCAACAGCAGTGCAAATTTCTACATCATTTTATACATAAAAACACCCAGTGTTTCTAAATACAAAAGTATACCCACATTGGGTTAACATAGATACAGAAATAATATTCCTAGTCAAACTAGGTACATAATAACAGTCATTAAGTTCAAGTACATGCCCCGAGGGCAGTTCTAAAACAAAAGTGCCAACGGCCAAAACGGCGACTGGTGCCCCATTTCCGACGCGTAGATCAATCTCCCCTGAGGCCAGTCTCCTGCTAATCCGCAGATCCTGCACATCAGTACATATGTGAGTACCACAACCAGAATCAAAAATCCAATTTTTAAAACTAGAAGAAGTAGTCATGTTTATTTCAATAACAAACATACCTGAAGCCGGTGCCTTGCCCGCTTTAATCTCCTTCTGGAGCGCCTTGTACTCGCGGCAGTCACGCTTCCAGTGACCCCGCTTGCCGCACTGGAGGCAAACATCCTGAGATTTGTCCTTAGGCTTCCCAGAAGCCTTTGACGATTTGGCCTTGCCCTTTCTTTTATGCTTCTTTTCTTCACACCTCCAGTCGCCTTGGGCCCAGCCCTCGGTGTCTGAGATGTCGAAGCAAAGTGCGCCTCGCGCTTGTTGCCCTTAAGCATCTCCTTTTCAGCTTCCTTGAGAATTGACAACAACTCTCCAAGAGTATCATCAGTGTTCATCAGGTTATAGCTTATGATGAACTGTTTCCAAGTGTCGGGGAGAGATTGCAAGATCATATCTATGGTAATCTCAGCCTCTAAGACTATCCCCATCTTAGCCAGCTCATCTATGTCAGCAATCATCTGTACCACATGGGACTCAACAGACATGCCTTCTGACATACGTGAACGGAAGAGCTTCTTCACTAACTCATATCTCTGCGACCTTCGGTTAGATCGGTGAAGATCGTGCAACCTCGCCAACATGTTATAGGGATCCAAGTCCCTGTTCTGTCGACGGAAATGCTGAGTCATAGCAGCAAGCATAATTGACTGAGCAGTTTCACAATCATCGCTGTGAGTCTTCCAAAGCTCCAGCTCAAGTAGCTCATCAGGTTTGGGCTTAGGCCCAAGAGGTCTCTGTATAGTATATAGCAGCCTCTCGGCTCCAAGACAATCCTCAGATTCATTTCCCAATCGGCAAAGTTCGTGCCCTTGAAGACATTTTCGCCCATGATAATGTCTCGGACATTTCCCTTTCCTGTCATCTTGATTACGATAGTCTAACTATCTAATCAACGATATATGGGTACAGTCTAACTGTTACAAGAAAAATAACATTATATTAGTCCAACTAATAAAATAATTTTGACGAAATAATTTGAAAGCGCGTAAAGCTAAGTATCTGAATGAAATTGCAAATTCAATACTAGCCTCCCACTATTTTTCGGCGAGCCTCTAACCCTCTGTCGAGTACTCGGGAAACCCAGTTTCCTAGTGGGCTAGGATCCCGTTAAATAACACACAACCTTGACTTTGGCCAACAAGCTGTATGATATTTAACTAGGTAGATCTCGAAGATCAATTGGATCTAATCCAATTCCTAGATCCGGTAGGTGGACATCCAAGTCCGAAACATATATACAATATATATGCCAATATATCCAATATATTTTCCTAACCTTTTTCCTCTGAATCAACTAAGCCTTGGCTTTGGCACAACAAGCTTAATGATTCCAGTTAAGCGGGACCCATTGACATGGAAAGTTTCGTAATCAATGTCGATGGACAAGAAGTGATCTTGACTTTGGCCAACAAATCACGACTTGGACAAGACACCGATATGGAAACAAAACTCTCATGATTCAAACACATCCGCAATTGACAAAGGTCTTGACTTTGGCCAACAAACCAATGCCAACTTTGGATCTTGAGTAAGAATCACTCAACGGAGGAAAAAACGCTTAATATGATTTGAGGGTTTTTCGCGTAAATTGGCAACCAATTTATTATCTTTGTTAAGGTCTCATCATACACCCTTAAGCATGCTTCTAAAACATCATAAGGCGCGAAAAGTAATTAATAACGATATGCGGATGGATATTTAAACAGATTGTTCCTAGAACAAATCGCTCATTTCCTCTCCCCGGCTAGCACTATTCTACTTCTACCCAATTACATAATACAATAATAGAAACCTCATTAACATTGAGGGGAATTAGGTGAGAAGAGAATACAAAGAGATAATAAGAGATAAGGCTGGACACGCAGGTCCAATTTATAAATTCCAAATTTACAATAATTTCCAAAATTACCCTTTCCCTTCTAATATCCATCCGATATACGCTATTCATTCAACACATCCATATATTCATTCATAGCATGCATTACAACCAATCTAATCCAATTAATTAGTCTTTAATTATGTGACCATCCAATGTTCAAACAACGATTTGATTTTGCGCGAGTCCAACTCGTTTGAGAATAAGTACTCAAAGTACGAATTCTTGAATTATATCGAACTACTCGTTAAATCTAATTTAAGTCGTATTCAATACTAATTCTATTATTTAATTCCAAATTAAATATTTACACTTTTTAATGCGCTTTAACGACTTAGATTCCAAATCTAATCTTATCGGGTCTCAAAGCCCAACTAACATCCAATGTTCGTTTAATTAAAGTCCGATGGGCTTTCAATTGATTTCATAAGGCATGGGCTTTGGTCAATACGGGTCAAACCCAATTACCAAGCCCAAGTAAGGAATCACCCTCATTTGCCATAAAACCAATATCAAGCCCATAAGGCCCAATTAAACTTTAAAGCCCATTTATTACATTTGGACTTAATGGAATGATTTAGGCCCAATTTGGATCCAATCCAATTGGCCTAAACCAACTTGGCCCAACCAAGCCCATTATGCCCAAATATAATAATTTCAAGCCCAATTCAAAATTAAGCCCATTAACCAAATTTTAAAATTCCAAATTTTATAACTTAGTTAATTAAAGTGTAATACATCAATTAATTAACTAAATCAATATTTCCAAAATACAATTTACCAATTAATTATGTATCTAATTGTTCAATTATTGTCCAACAATTTTTGAATCAAAAATCAAGTCCATACATGCCTAATAGCTCTCGGCCAAGGTGGGATTAAGTCCGATTTCGTTTTTCAATCCGATCGAATTACAAATCGACTTTTCATTCGTTTCAACTCATCCAATGATCATCAAAACAAAATTTTCCAAGAGCCTAGGGTAACTAAACATTCGGCCAAGCCTAATGGTGGGGCAAATTTTGATCCAATCACAATTTGTTGAAATTGATCCAATCACATCTCATTTCATCAACATACAAGCATACTCAACCATTCAATTTAATCAAATCATGCTCACATGGATTTTCCCCAAATTTTACCCTAATACATTTCATGCTCATTTAGGCTCAATGATACCATTGTTGGTTTCTATGATTAGTCCCAAGATCATAATGAACAATGAAACATGAATGAATAACGAAAAAGAGTGGCGGAAACACACTTACATCGATCGGTTTAAGGATGCGTCAAACAACAAAAAATTTCTCCACCAAGATTCGGCCAAGAACAAGAAGAAGCTCCAAGCTTTCTTTTGTCTTTCCAAGCTCTTGAATTGGTTTCCCTAATCACCTTGTATGATCCCTTGAAGAGTGTTAGCCCTTAGTGAATTTTTGCAACAAAACTTCACCTTGAAATTCCTTCAAATTGGGTCAACAAATGAAAGAAATGGGGAGAGAAAAACCTTCACTGGTTTCGGTCATGGAGGAGAGATAAGAAGTTGTGTATTTGATTTACAAAATCAATTATATTTGTTTCAAAAACAATAATAATTGATATACCAAACCTTGGTTGGTAAAAGTCAATCAACATACTTTAACTTGGAGTGTTTTACACACTTTAACCAACTCACCTAAACCCATCAACCTAAAGTGAATTAGTTGACTAGTGATGTGATGGTTGATGTGACATGTGGGCCCCACTCGATTCCGAATGCGAGTGGACCCGCAAACACTTCCGGGCTCGGGTTCGCTAATTCCGAATTAACGAACTTCCGTCCGCGACGTAATTTAAATCGAATTTAATTAAATAATTATGCCTAGCAAAATTACTATTCACGTCGCTAACGAATTAATTCTAAATTAACTCGTTTGCCCGAATTAAAATCTAATTTTAATTCCGCGTCGAAATCTAATTCGAATAATATATCGAATATATTATTTAATGATTAATTCCAAATTAATCTTTCTCTCTCTTCAAATAGTACTTTATCCAAGATAAAGTCTCTCCGCAATTAATCCCAGATTAATTAAGCTCGAATCATACGTCATCGGTGAATCTTCGGGAAGCGACCCAAGAGATCCCTGGATATGTTGGCAGTAAATACGGTCGTCGGACTATCCGAACACGTACGTACCTCGTACTACGTTTTTACCGATTTACGAGACAAGGTTGGCTTCTAGCAAAGCGCCATGCCTACCCAATTCTCCAGAAATATTCTTACTGGAATATACGATCTTTATCAGGCGTAGTATACCGTAGTATTGTGTATTGCGATCCAGTATCGGATGTCACGTGCAAGGCCTGGGGCTGGAATAGTGTCTGCCCCGTACGAAGCACATATCGGATATCAAGCAACTAGTCTCTTTGAATCGGATAATCATGACCTTGTCATATTATCCCGATGGTTGCAACACTATAGAGAACCAGTTCTGAATCCCTGCGTGATCATCATCTCCATATGTCTGAAGTGATACTTCCGTCTTGACATCACATCCAATACACTACGATTCTCAATAAACCCAGAAGAGGCGTACACAGAACCTGTTAAAGCCCTGGACGACCAAAACCAAAGTTTACCGATTGTCGCAAGTACTAGCGATGCAAGTCTCAGGTTAAGACCAAATACACCTACCCTGAAGCGGACTCCCATAGACACATATACATACTACCAATGGGATTCCGCGGGGTCTATCCAGAGCGAAGCTGTTTTCCGTACCATCGGTAAAAACAAACCTCCTATCGCACTTGCATAAGTATCATATACTTAAATATATGAGAACTATGACTTTATGCCCTCACAACCGCGATAATACTACGACTAGGGATATTTAATGATTAAACCTTTATGGATTGATACTGTCTCATATCATCTCAATCCGGAACTAATCATATGGACTTTTACCATTTATATATGAAAGTAAATAAATTACAAAACGGTAAAAGGCAATTTCATTACTACATAGTTAATTTTGTACAAAAACACAATGTCTTTTACAAACAGTGACGCTATGGGTCATAATTGTCCAACAATTAGTTCCTGGATTGAGATGATGTGAGGACAGTATCAATCGCGAAGGTTGTTTAATCATTAAATATCTCTAGTCCGAGTATTATCGAGATGGGGACATCGAAATGCGAAAAAAGATAGTATTAACTTGCGCGTTGTTGAGGGGCATAACGCATAGTTTTATATATTTGGGTATATGATAAGTGTAATATGTAATAGGAGGTGTGTTACCGATGGTATGGAAAACAGCTTCGCTCTGGATAGACCCCTCGGAATCCATTTGTAGTATGACTATGTGTCTATGAAGTCCGAATCAGGGTATGTGTATTTGGTCTTAACCTGAGACTTGCACCGCTAATACTTGCGACAATCAAATACTTTGGTTTTGGTCGTCCAGGGCTTTAACAGGTCTGTTACGCCTATGCTGGGATATTGAGAATCGTAGTGTGTGGGGTGTGATTTCAAGATGGAAGTATCACTCCAGTCATAGTGGAGATGATGGTCAAGTAGGATACGGAACTGGTTCTCTTATATACTGCAGTCATCGGGATAATATGACTAGGTCATGATTATCCAATTATAGAGACTAGTTACCAGGATCCAATATGTGCTTCGTACGGGGCAGACACAATTCCAGCCCAGGCCTTGCCCATGACATCCGATACTGGATCGAAATACGTAATACTTGTTGGAGATTCAAAGGGTCACAAGGATCATAAATCAAGCATGAACATGTGTGAATATATTCGAGGAAGTCGCGGAATACTTACATCGAGCAGTTGAGCAACGCTAAAGGCAACAAAAACATTCCCTGCCCTCCATGGACTGCTCGGCAGTGAGCAGATACAGCTCACTGGTTTCGGCCTTTTGAGCTCCTTCGTCAAGCTCTAAGCTCCGTCGAATGGTTCCCGGCTCATGGGTGGACTTCCCTATCACATTCACATGTCTCTCGGAGTGCTAGCTCTCTAGAAATTTGCCACAAATCTCAAACATTTTGCTTCCTTTTCTTCCTCCAAATTCACGGCAAACCAGAAGAAGAACTGCCCTCCATGGGCGTGTAGAGAGAAAAGGAGAAGAGAGAAGAAAGAGTTGAAAAGTGTAAAATGTATTTGATTTCTAAAATCAAAAATTAACATATACCAAAAATATAAAATTAATATATGTCACTCAAGCTTTTAAAAGCTTTTCAACAAAACTCCCATCAAGTCATATCTATCCATCAAGTTGTCAAGTCAGATCACTCAAAGTGACAAGTGATTTGATGCTTGATGCGACTAATGATTTGACGATTGATTTGACTTGCGTGCCGCACTCGAATTCGAAATGCGAATGCGCTCGCAAATAATCTCAGGCTCAGGTTCGATAATTCCAAATTAACGAATTTTCTGTTGCTTCATAATTAAATGATTACGCCTAGCGAAATCACTATTCACGTCGCTAACGAATTAATTCTAAATTAATTCGTTCACCCGAATTAAAATCTAATTTTAATTCTGCGTCGAAATCTAATTTCGTTTAATATATCAAATATATTAATTTCTCGATTAATTCCAAATTAATCGTTCTCTCTCTTTAAATGATATTTTATCCCAGATAAAATATCTCTACAATTAATCCCAGATTAATTTTCTCTCTCATCTAATTAATCCCAATTAATTAAAAGTGCGAGTCATACGTCATCGGTGAATCTTTGGGAAGCGACCCATGACATCCCCAGATATGTTGGCAGTAAATTCGGTCGTCGGACTATCTGAACACGTAAGTACCTCGTACTACGTTTATACCGATTTACAAGACAAGGTTGGCATCTAGAAAAGCGTCATGCCTACCCAATTCTCAAGAAATATCCTTACAGGAATAAAGGATCTAAATCAGGCGTAGTATACGTAGTATTGCGTATTTCGTCCAGTATCGGATGATCACATGTGAGGCATGGGGCTGGTACAGTGTCTGCCCCGTACGAAGCATATATCGGATAACGAGCAACTAGTCTCTTTAATATCGGATAATCATGACCAAGTCATATTATCCCGACGGTTGCAAACCTTATATAGAGAATCAGTTCTGTATCCCTGCGCGATCATCAACTCTATATGACTGGAGTGACACTTCCGTCTTGACATCACACCCAATACACTACGATTCTCAATATACCCAACATTGGCGTACATAGAACCTGTTAAAGCCCTGGACGACCTCAACCAAAGTATATTGATTATCGCAAGTATTAGCGGTGCAAGTATCAGGTTAAGACCAAATACACCTACCCTGATTTCGGATTTCCATAGACACATAGTCATACTACCAATGGAATTCCGAGGGGGTCTTATCCAGAACGAAGCTGTTTCCCGTACCATCGGTGAAACACAACCTCCTATTACACTTGCATGAGTATCATATACCCAAGTATATGAGAATTATCATGTTGTGCCCTCACAACGCGCACAAGTGTAATACTAGTCTTTTACGCATTCATCGATGTCCAATCTCGATAATGCTCTGACTATGGATATTTAATGATTTATCCTTCGTGGACTGATACTGACTCATATCATTCTCAATCCAGGAACAAATCACAAGGACCTCATATCATTTATATATCTAGATGATCTAATCACAAATATTAAGAGTGCAATCTCCTTTGTCACATAGTTAATTTGTACAACAACACCATGATATGTACAAATAGTGACGCTATGGGTCATAATTGTCCAAAAATCTCCCACTTGGCCTATAGCCAGTCACTCGAGTGTCTTACACCCGAACTATGTACGGTTGGCTCAAACTGTTGAGAAAAGGCTTTCGTCAGCAAATTTGCATGATTATCGTCTGATGCGATTTATTCGATCATCACATAACCACAATGTATGATCCGAACGAATCAATCAGATGAATAGTCGAAGTATTTATCTGGATCATTGATGAGACCATTAATTCTTTAGCCTGTGCTCAAGCCTAGCTCAACTGCTAACAGAATTATATCTAATCTAATTAGATTGTTTATCGACCCAAGGCTTCTATCGCCGCCTCAGTTGCAGCAATAACCCGCATTTGTTGTTTATACGGTAACAGTATCTTGCTTGGAAGATTTCCAGCTCACTGTACCGTTATTCAAACTGTATAGTACCGTTTGCGACTTATAGTCGTTTTTATCGGTTAGGAAAACTTGCTACAGTGATCTCAGTCACTTCAAGTTCTCAATCTCCACAGATTAAGACAGCATCCTTAGATCTCTAAGATACTAACGGATGTTCTTAACATCAATCCAGTGACTATCACTTGGATTGGCCCGATTGTGAATCCATATGCTCAAAGCATATGAGACACCATGTCACGTACATTTTTCAATGTACGGTTTCTCGGAGAGTTTTAACAACTTTAAATCTTTCCAAAAGATCTTTATTCCTAGAATAAAGGTTGTTTCTCCCAAGAATTCCACGGAGAATTTTCTCGAAATCCAAGCTTTCGCCGATTGTTTTATGGGAATATCATTTCCAAGAAATGACATATTGTCATTATTTATAGGACAGCCACTGCCAGTGCGCTCCCAAACCCTCTTATACACAAGAATCATTTTCGTTTTGAATTAAATCATAAACCATTATGATTATATCAAAACGACAATTCCAAGAACCTATGCTTGCTTCAATCCAAACATGGATCGAATAACCTGCAAACCTTGTTTGCTAGTTTTGGTACGAAAAAACCGACATGATGTTGTAAACATCCTCCAAAAGGTTTCCTTTTCAGGAAAGCGATTTTCCCGTTAAGCCGACATATTTCACACATGAAACATGCAGCTTTAACAAGCATTATCCAAATGGATTTATCATGGCAACAAGTAAAAGGTTGAATCGAAATCAACACAATGTTGATAACGATACATTTCCGCTAAAAGCCTAGCTTTATACGTTGGTATGTTGCCATCCATGTATGTCTTCCTTGAAGACTCATAAAATACCAATAGGCACAATGTCTTGCGGTACATCAACTAGTATCCAAACTTGTTGATATACATGGAATCCATTTAGGACTCATGACACTATGTCATAATAGGGAGTCGATACCTTGTATCACTTCCTCATACGTAGTCAGTTGGTATACCTCAATAAGACTAACATTTTTATGAGGTGAGATCAGAAACCCATACCCCAGGTTGTTTTCTGACTCTCTCCGACATACGCGGTTCTTGTGTATACGAAGATTAATGGTATAGTTTCATCCTTGATGAACTATTTGTGTTCCATTAGGATCGGTTCTATGAATAGTATTACTCTGATTTTCATCGAGTCTTACTATCCTTCCACTTACCACTGCATATCGGTATTCCTCTTAGGAAAACCGCATGGCGAGCAACAATCTAATTGTTCTCTTGTGAGATGTATAAGTACAATACTTTGGTATCCCTAGGATAACCTACATTTGGCACTTGTCCAATTTGGGTTTTGGTTTGGTATCATCCAAACATATGCCTAGCATTCCCAAATTATCAGGAATGAGAAACCTGGTTTCTTTCCCGTTCATATCGAATATGATATCTGTCAAACAGATTATTATGGGACCTTATTCTAAATAAGTTCTTGCACTGTTTATTCTTATCCATTGAAGGAAATGGTAGCTCAGAGCGACTCATGATTAACTTTATCATGTCTAACAAAATTCGGTTACTCTGTTCGGACACACCGTCAACTTGACGTGTTCCGGGAGGAGTCCTCATTTGAAAGAATACTATACTCTTTCAAGTATATGAGAAACTTATTGCTTAAGTATTTTCCATTATGGTCTTACCGTGACGGTTTAATACTATAGCCGATCTGTTTATCTATTTCGTGTCGAAAACTGTAAAAGTTTCCGATTTGTGTTCTTCAAAAGAAACACATAACCATAACGTGATGCCACATCCGTATAGGTCACGAAATATTCATATCCACCTCTAGCCTAGCTAGACATGGGCCCACTTGCTTCACTATGAACTAGGGCTAACAGATCGGTGGCATTTGCACTTTTACCAAGTAAAAAGTGTTTTAGGCACTTTGCCCAATAAACTAGATTCGTAGACTTTATTTGATTAGAATCAAATTAGTCCTAGTACCCACTCTTCAAAAGTGCGGATATACGATTCTTGTTTTAGATTGTGTCCCAGACAACAATGCCACAATTAAGTTTCTTTTGATCAAATCAGTTTGAGCTATTTGTTTGTCATGTTTATGTTTGAGATTTATTTATATTCAAAATAAAAATTATGTTATTCACATCTAATGTGTATATCTCAATATCATCTTTATATAATAAAACACTTTAGTGTTCTAGAATATAAAGGTTCACCCGCAGCGGGTTAAACACTGATATAAAGATAATATATCTAGTCAAACTAATTACATTATAACAGTTTCCAAATTTAGGTACACACCCGAAGGTAGTTCCTAAACTTAGGTATCTATGGTTAAAATAGCGACTTTCGTCCGGTTTCCGATTCGCAGATTAAATCTCTATTGAAGTCAGTATCCTGTTCAAAATAGATTCTGAACATCAATACATATATTTTATGTACCACACTGAGTATTCAAAATCTAATTTTAATACTAGTAGTGAACATAATCTTGACAAATATTTTGAAGTATGAGCCTTGCTCGTCTTCAATTCCTTCATGTCTGCTTTGTCCAAATGGCAGTCACGCTTCCGCGATCCCGTTTTCCACATTTAGCAGACATTTTGGGATATGTCCTTTATCTTCCTAGAAGATTATAATGATTTTGCCTTTGCCCTTTTTCACATTCCAGTAGCCTTTGGCCAAGCCTCGGGTTTCTGGAATATCGAAGTAAGGTGCGCCTGCGCTACTTGCCTAATTGCAAAGTTTGACTTTATCTCCTTGAGATTAGTCATTAATTCTCCAAGAATTATTTATTGCAATTTTAGTACTTCTAAAATCTAAGTATAGATTTATGAAGATCCTTCAATTTCATTATCATACTTTAAGGATCAAATCCTTAGTTCTGATTCAGAAATTAAGGAGTCTACTGCGACAAGCTTAATGGATTAAGCACTAAAGTTATCATCACATAATCTTCCAAAGATTATGCTCGACTATTTGCTTAACTCCGAGCCACTACAAGAAAATACAGAATTAGCGACGAAAATTAGCGACGGAATTATCCGTTTCAACATTTAGAAACGGATTAGCGACAGAATTGAAATGGATTACAACATTAGCGATGAAATTTAACGACGGGATATAATTTCGTAGCTAATAGTGGCGGGAATGAAATCGCGGGGGAAAAAAGCGACGGATTTTTTAATCCGTCTCTATAATTAGCGACAGATTTTTTAATCTGTCTCTATAAATAGCGACGGAATTAAAATTCCGTCTCTAAATAGCGACGGAATTTTAATTCCGTCTCTAAATATAGACTTAGCGACGGAATTTTAATTCCGTCTCTAAATAGCAACGGAATTTTAATTCCGTGTCTAAATAGAGACGGAATCGTTTTGATCATTATTTAAAGCCTTCTCTTTCATTTGTTCTAAATCAAACAACGACACAGCCGAACCCTAAACCAAAATCCAAAATCAAATTAAAGCCTAGCCGAACCATAGCCCCTTCTCGTCGATTCCAGCAAATCCTAACCAACCAACAATGATAAGAAACCCTAGACCAAGATCTATTTGAAAGGAAACCCAAAATCAAAAATATTCTAAGTTGCGTTCACTGTCCCTGCTCTTATCAATAAGAAGTACAGCCACTGGTTTAATGTTAGAGCTTCGGCAACTGGACCGGAAGTTTCTGAACCCGTTGTCAATGATTCCGTGCCGACTTTTCCTCAGCCGGTGTCTGTCAAAATTCCTTTGGGTGACAGACAAGTGAGTTTTAAAAACGCTTATTTCTGTTTTGATTAATTTAAATTTCGTGTTAAAATGTAGATATGTGCATGGTTCGTGTTGAGGTTCGTGTTTACTAAATACTTGCAGTACTTTCAAATTTCATCAGAATCATAACAATTTTTTAGATATTATAGTTTCATTGGCTTTAAATCCATTTCACAATTGGAATTTCATAATTAGTTCAGTTAATATTTGTATATGTTTCGATTTAGTTAGTTTCTGAGGACATTGAATCTATTTTGCAATAAAATCTTGGAATATTTATCGACAAGCTTAAAGAAGAAAAGGGTATCTAAATTAGATTATGACATTAGAGTGAAGATTGAAAGAACATGTGAGCAAGATTGTTTATCTTCTGCATTTTTGATTGCTGTAAGCCTAAGCATTTTATTAGTGCAGTAATATTTGACGTTTATTGTTTATGATGGATCTATATACTGTATTCCTTAGACCATCCTTGATAGAATCATTCTGTGGAAGTGGGAGGATGGTTATTTGTTAACACTATAAATATGATTATTTATGCTTCTCATTTGATGTTTTTCTACCTGGTCACAGGATACGCACCTGCTACTCACTGGGGGAATGGAGAAAATTCTCCGTATCTTTGATCTGAATCGTCCTGATGCACCTCCAAGAGAAGTTGGTAGGTCTCCAGGTTCAGTCAGAACCGTTGCATGGCTTCAATAATTCATAGTGATCAGACAATCTTAAGCACTTGCACTGATATGGGAGGTGTCAGGTATGCATGTCTTTTCTGCATCCTACTTAAAGCTACTGTTAGGTGGTAATTAAGTCACTTTTTATTTGAAAAGAGAAATTATTTTTTACCTTTTCTTTTGACAACTCATTGTGATAGCTTTTTATTCTCTTGAACAACTCTATGCAATAGGGTGTAAATTGCTGGAGGCTTTTCTCGTTATATACAAATGCAATTTGTCCTTTGAGTGAAATACTGTCAATAATAGATAGAATAAACTTAGACAGGGTTTTGTTGACCGATCTGCATTGGGCTTGCAGGAGGCTTAGGAATAATCGCAGGATACAAATTTAGTAAGATGAGTGTTTATTTAATAAGATGAGTGTTTCCTAATAAGATGAAGGGATTCTAAAGAGGAACACACACACACACACAGAGTATAAATGCTTGAATGCTTGTTGGTGACTTTGTGTCAGATACAAATTTAGTAAGATGAGTGTTTATTTAATAAGATGAGTGTTTCCTAATAAGATGAAGGGATTCTAAAGAGGAACACACACACACACACACAGAGTATAAATGCTTGAATGCTTGTTGGTGACTTTGTGTCAAATAGAAATTTCCAGTATTAAATAATGAATCTTTAACACATTATACTCATATTTTTTACTTTTGATGTAGTTGTAGCCTGTAGGGCTGCATGTGATTTACAGCTCGTCTTAATATTTGCTAAATTTATAGGTTATGGGATGTTCGAAGTGGTAGGATAGCCCAGACACTTGAGACAAAGTCACCTGTGACCAGTGCTGAAGTGAGTAAAGATGTTCGTTATATCACAACTGCTGACGGATCTACAGTTAAATTCTGGGATGCAAATCAGTAAGTTTTAGACCAGATCACCATTTTTCCTTCTGTTTTATGCATGTTTACTTGCATGCTTTCATTGCAGAAGCTACATTGTGGCTTTTAACCATAGCCCCTTCTCGTCCATTTATGTTTCCTGTATTTGTATGGAGCAGGGTATTTAGTTCAGCCAATTCTGCAGGCTGAAGAACATGATGCTGGAGTCGGTGGTGATATGGACGCTGGTAATGATGATGATGATGCTGAAGAGGAGGAAGAAGTTGAAGATGATGAAGAAATCCATGATCTGCCACCTTAAATGGGAGATTTGCTGAGGAAGCTTACAAAGAATTCCCGAATTGCATTTTCAAGTCAATATTGTTTGTAGTATTTGATTAACTTATGTGTATTTTTTTTTATGTTGTACTTTTTTAAACTTTATAACATTTATATAATAAAATTTTTATTTACTATTTGTCATGTTTATTTTATAATTTAAGTCATTAATATATTTATTTTATAATTTTACTAATATTAATAATATTGTTTAAAATAAAATTTCTTTCTTAAAAAAATTAAAAAATAATAAATTTCCTAGGAAATTAGAAACAGAAATAGAAACAGATTCCGTCTCCAATTAGAGACGGACTGTTATTCCGTCGCTATATTGAAACAGAAGTTTCCGTCGCTAATTAGAGACGGAATAAATTTCGTCGCTAATTAGAGACGGAATAAATTCCGTCGCTAAATTGAGACGGAAAATTCTGTCGCTAATTTTAGCGACAGAAATATAAATTATGTCGCTATTTTTTTTTGCGACCAAGAGAATAGAGACGGAATTTTTCCGTCTCTAACTATACAGTAGCGACGGATTAGAGACGGAAAAATATGTCGCTATCTCACAGTTTTCTTGTAGTGTTAGGCTTAATATGTTATTTTATCAAATAAAGTAACTTATTATTTTCCAGGACCATCATGAAATTATTCCCAATTTTAAAATTAAACCATTTAAATACATTTCCCCCAGGATTATGTTTTAAATGTCAATCTTTCATTTTTATCTTGATTTTAATAGTCCAACTATTTAATTAATGATTTCGGTACTATTTAATATAATGATTACTATAGTCCAACTATATAATCAACTATACTTTAATAGATTAAAATCAATTATATTGATTACTATAATCCAATTATAAAATCAACTATAAATGAATAGTTTGAATATAGTCCAACTATATATTAAAACAACAATTTAAATATTAGTCCAACTAACATTTAATTTATATCGACGAATGATATTTATTTGAGCGCGTATGGCAAGTAATTAAATGAATATTGTAAATCTAATTCTTGTCTCCCACTATTTTTCGGCGAGCCTCTAACCCTCTGTCGAGTACTCGGGAAACCGCATTTCCTAATAGGCTAGGATCCCGTTAAATATCACACAATCTTGACTTTGGCCAACAAATTGTATGATAATTAACTAGGTACATCTCTAAGATCGATTGGATCCAATCCAATTCCTAGATCCGGTAGGGGGACATCCAAGTCTGAAACATATATCTTATATATGCCAATACATCCAATGTATTACCTAACATTTTTCCTCTGAATCAACTAAGCCTTGGCTTTGGCACAACAAACTTAGTGATCCCAGTTAAGCGCGACCCATTGACCATGGAAAGCTTCGTAATCAATGTCAATGGACAAGAAGTGGTCTTGACTTTGGCCAACAAGCCAATGCCAGTCTCGGATCTTGAGTGAGAATCAATGGAAGGAAAGACGCTTAATATTTTGAGATGGTTTTTCGAGTGCAAATTGGCAACCAATTTATTATCTTTGTTAAGGTCTCATAATCATACACCCTTAAACATGCATTCTAAATACATAATAAAGCGCATATAAATAAATAATAATGATATGCGGATGGATACTTAACACATTGATCCTAGATCAAATCTCTCTATTTCTCTCTCCCGCTAGCACAAATATTTCTTCTACCCGTTTCACTAAACTTCTAAAGAAACCTCATTTACATTGAGGGGAATAAGTGAGAAGAGAATACAAAGAAATGAGAGGCAATAAGGCTGGACACGCATGTCCAATTAATAAATCAAATTTATTACAACAATTTCTAAAATTGCCCCACCCATCTAATTGTTGGGGTTGGTGCTCAGAGCGCCAATTCCCGGTTATATTTCTTTTGAATACTTCTGTAAAACATTATTATTATGAATAATATATGCAGTTTCTATAATATAATCTATCTTTTTATATGGTAAAGACGTAATGACCTTAGAATGATTAGTCATGGTACTGTTGCAAAAGCGTCGCAACTGACATTGAGTAGTATCATGATGTTGTCATTCTCAGACTGTTCCTGGTCAAGGTTTACACTACTTGGTCAGTATAGTAAACCTGTTGAGACCGGTACATGTCGTATACTGGAATATATGATCAATATATTTGTATTTAATTAATTAATTAATTATTTAATTGTTGAATGATTAAATTAATTAAAATATAAATATCTTAACTTTGGATATTTGATTTAAAATGATTAAATTGCCTTTGTTGACTTAATATAAATATCTATAAAGTGTTTTAGATATTTATGTCAAGTTGATTAAATGAAATTTGAAATGAAAATGAAATTTATTTTCTTGTATTTGGCTTGGCCAATTTCGGCCAAGGCAAAAAGTGTAACAAGTATATATTGTTTTCATTTCATTTCACTTTCTAACCTAATACACTTTCTAACCAAAACTCCATTAAAAGAAAAACAAAGAAGCTAGAGAAGAAGAAAGAAAAAACCAAAAGAAAGGCATGAATTTAGTAAGTTTTCTCAACTTACTATTAGATAAGAAAATGTTCCTTATGATCTAGGCAACATCTTGTGATGTTCTTAAGTTATTCTTTTCTTTATTCTTTGTGTTTTTGATGAATGGAAGTTTGGTGGAAGTGTTGAGCATGTATAATGATGGAAGCTTGTGACTAGTGTAGCTGTAAGCATTCTATTAAGGTTTTGGAAACCTTGTTGCTAATCTAGAGTTGTTTATCCACTCTAAGATGACCTAGATTTGATCTTGAGTTGTTTCATTGTGTTGAGACTTTGATTGGATGGAAGAATGATGATTAAAGTAATTGATTTAAACTATTTGGTCTAATTTGTCCAATTTGAAGAAATTGAAAAATTAGGGTTCATGACCAATTCCAAATTTGGGGCTTTTCATTTATGTTGTGTATTTGGATGTTTATATGATTCATATAAAGTTTCATGTTGATTGGATTACATCTTGATGTGTTTTGATGAATGAAATGACAAAATGCACAAAGCCCCCTAATGGAGGCTCTCGGCCAAGTGAGGGAAATTTGGGGATTTTGGTTGCCTTGGTGTTTTAATGTTTTGAACATGCTAAGTTCATCTTAGAAATGATTTAGAATCATTCAAAATTATTTGATCAATTTCGGACTAAAATGGAAAAAATACCAAGTAAGGGTAATTCGGTAAATTCACGTAAATATGATTTATTGAATTTTATTTTCACAATTTGATTATTGGATAATTAAATAAATATGTTTATTTAATTAATCCGAGAAAAAGTTTTGAAATCGGAAAATTTGATTTTCCACCGCTTCCGCTGCGTTACCGGATTTACCCCCAGAAAACCCCTACAAAATGGTATCAGAGCGAGTCTGATTCTAGGCCCCCTAAAATGATTAGCTTTAATTAAATCAATGTTTAATCATGTTTTCTTGACTTTATACATGCTTATTATAATCTAATTTGGTTAGATTTATGGTGTATGACACTTAGCGGAAAATCCCTGATTAATAAGGTTTTATTGTAATTATGTATTTGATGCATGTTATGTGGTCCGTCTTGTCAATACGGTTTATGAATACTTCTCTGTGACTACATCCGAGACTGTGCCTCTACTGTGAGGGTGTAGCCGATAGAGATTTATTTATACCGGATGTATATCAGATACTAGATAAATTCAAGCGAAAGCGGAATTCTGAACGTGCCCTAGCTGTCAGGATTACGTAAGTAACTTGAGTTTATCATTGACGAGTTTAACCTTGATACGTCTCCTTGTGGGCCTGCCTTCGCAGCGACAATGAGAAACGACCAGGAAACCCATGAGTCACTATTGAGTGATTGACAAATGAGTTGTCTACCTGATGAATATATGTAGGCGAGACCGTGCCTCTGCTGTGAGCTGAAATATATTCACGGGATCCACTTTTCACTATTTGTATTTAATTTAAATATTAAATCTTTGTATTCTGTTTAGGGACAACAGTATTGCATGATTTAGTGGGAGGGGCATTTTTAGATTAAAAATCCATGATCTAGTTTATGCTTTTGATATTATATGAAACTGCTTAATTTCTGCTAACCGATTTTCGTGATCTATATGATAGATTGGCGATGGCGGCACAATCCACAAATCAGTTTGCGCGTATGCTTGATGCGAACAAACTGAAAGGCGCTGAGAACTTCGCTGACTGGGAATTGGATTTGAGGATTGTCCTCGATTCCGAAAAGATGGGATATGTTCTTGAGGGTCCGTTGCCCCTTGCTGTGGGTGCGGATGCTTCGGAGGAGGAACGCCAAGTTTTTGAAACTTGGAAGGATGATGATTTAAGGGTTAAATCATACATCCTTAGTTTACTGTCTCCGAAACTCAAGAAACAATACTATGGTATGCTAGATTCCTATAGTATGATGACGCGATTGAGACAATCGTTTGAGAACCAGAACAAGTGATTGTTCACAAGGTAGCAATGGAACTGTTCCATGCGCGTCTGGATGAGAGGCAAGATGTTAGCCAACATGTTCTTCAGATGATTGATGTGATCGATCAATTGAGGCAGCATAATCTCATCTTGAATGACATTCTCGGTAGGAGTGTCATTCTTGGTTCACTTCCAGCTTCATATCACCAGTTCGTGATGTACTTCAATCTGAATGGGACTGTCTGTACCTACCAGGAGCTACATAGGATGTTGCTCATGGCAGAAGAGGACCTTAAGAAGGGAGTACCGACTCGCCCTCATAGATCTACTTTTCTTTCTGCTTCTTCCCAAGGATGGTCCAAGGGAAAAAAGAAGAAGGCTTTTGGTCCTCAACAACAGGCGAAGATTGCTAAGCCCAAGAGGGCTTCTGAAGACAAATGCCACCACTGCGGCAAAGTCGGGCATTGGAAAAGGAACTGTCCTGATTACATCGCCCAGCTGAGGAGAGATAGAGCATCTACATCAGGTACATTTATTTTTCCAGTTATTGATTTATCTTTGGCTTGTAAAGCCATTACATCCAACTGGATTTTAGATTCTGCTTGTACCATTCACATTTACAATTCATTGCAGGTGCTGAAGGAAAGTAGGAGGCTGAAGCCGGGGAGATGCAGTTGCGGTTCGGGAGTGGAGACTCTTTGGATGCAATTGCAGTGGGAGTATGCGAGATCTCATTGCCGAATGGGACACTTTTGTTAAATGAATGCCATTTTGTACCTGGATGTGTAGCTAATATTATATCACTTTTTGTATTGGATAGAGAAGGCTTTTGTATTAATATTAAGAACGGTTCTTTATATTTATATGATAGTAATAATATTCAGATCCTTTGTTGTCCAAACCAGCATGGTCATTATACATTGCAAACTTCAAAAGATATATTAAATACTGGAGTTAATAAACGTAGTTTACCTGTAATTAATAATACTGAACTTTGGCATATGAGGCTTGGTCACATTGGCGTTAAACGCCTTACCCAATTGGTTAGGAATGGTTTGATACCAGATCTTACCATTGAATCCTATCCAACTTGTGAATCCTGTATTCAGGGTAAGATGACCAAAGCCCCATTTTCAGGTGTTGGACATCGTGCCACCAACTTACTAGAACTCGTACATTCTGATGTATGTGGTCCACTAAGTCAAACTGCTCACAGTGGTTATTCGTACTTCGTTACCTTTACTGATGATTTATCACGGTACGGTTATGTCTATTTGATGCGACATAAATCGGAAACCTTTGAAAAGTTCAAAGAGTTCCGAAATGAAGTAGAAAAACAAACTGGTAAATATATTAAATGTCTTCGATCTGATCGAGGCGGCGAATATACGAGTGGTGAGTTCATGGATTATATGAAGAAGAATGGGATTCTCGCTCAATATACTCCTCCAGGTACCCCACAACACAATGGAGTATCTAAGAGGAGAAATCAGACTTTATTGAATATGGTCCGATCAATGTTGAGTTTCACAGATTTGCCCTATTACTTGTGGGGCTACTCTCTCTTAACAGCCGCACATCTTTTGAACAAGATTCCTTCAAAAGTTGTTCCTACGACTCCGTATCAGATATGGTTTGGTAGGAGACCAAATCTTAATTATATTAAGGTTTGGGGTTGTCTTGCCTATGTCAGGGTGACTCAGCAAGATAAGTTTTCGCCTCGAGGGCAAAAGTTTAGGTTTGTTGGATATCCTTCAAATACGAGGGGATATATGTTCTATGATACCGAGCATCGAAATGTGTTCGTAGCTCGCTTCGTAAAATTTCTAGAAGTAGAATTTTTGTCAGAAGGTGGTAATCATAGACAGGTTGAGCTTGATGAAGTCCAACCTGAAAACAACGAATCAACGGAGGAACCTGAAGTTCAAGTAGATGAAGGACCTTCAACACACACTCTCCGTAGGTCGAAAATGGTATCTAGACCTCCTGAACGCTTGTATTTGATACAAGAAAAGAGTCTGGATGTTCTCTTAGTTGAAGAGACATATCCTTTCACCTATAGAGAATCGATGTTGGACATCGACTCCGTGAAATGGCAAAGTGCCATGAAATCCGAGATAGACTCAATGCATTAGTTCTGTTTCCCGAAGGAATTGTTCCTATCAGTTGTAAATGGGTTTACAAGAGGAAGCGCGGGCCTGATGGTAAGGTTGAAACTTACAAGGCCCGACTGGTAGCAAAAGGTACACACAGCAGCGACCTGGCGTCGACTACGATGAAACTTTTTCACAATAGAAATGCTTAAGTCTATCGGATTTTGCTTTCTATAGTTGCGTATCATGACTACGAGATTTGGCAAATGGATGTCAAAACGGCTTTTCTAAATGGATTTCTTGATGAAGAAATCTATATGGAACAGCCGGAAGGTTTTGCGTCCAGCGAAAACTCGGGCATGGTATGTAAATTTAAGAAGTCCATTTATGGACTTAAACAAGCTTCACGAAGTTGGAATCTTCGATTCGACGAGATTATTAGATCGTCTGGTTTTCTCAAGAATTCGGAAGAATCCTGTGTGTATCAGAAGGCCAGTGGGAGCATGGTCGTATTTTTAGTCTTATATGTTGATGACATCCTAATCATTGGGAATGATTTAGGTATGTTACAAAGCGTCAAAGCATACCTCTGTAAGAATTTCTCCATGAAGGACCTGGGAGAAGCTTCTTATGTTTTAGGGATAAAACTCTATAGAGATAGACAAAGGAGGCTGATTGGGTTATCCCAATCAACGTACATAGATAAGATCTTGGAACAGTATAGTTTTGGTAACTGTAAGACAGCAAACATACCGTTCAGACATGGGATTCATCTTTCTAAGAAGATGTGTCCACAAACAGAAGATGAGAAGGTTAGAATGTCTAACCAACCTTATGCTTCGTGTTTGGGTAGCATAATGTATGCCATGTTATGTACGAGGCCTGATATCAGTTTCGCTGTTAGCGTAACTAGTCGATATCAGTCCAATCCAGGTAATGACCATTAGATGGCCATTAAACATATCCTCAAGTATCTTAAAGGTACTAAGGATAAGTTAATAATTTATGGAGGAAACGAACTGCAAGTTAACGGGTATACGGATCTCTGATTTCCAATCGGATCCCGATGATAGAAAGTCTACATCTGGATTCATATTTACCCTTAACGGAGGTGCAGTTTGTTGGAAGAGTTCCAAACAGGGATCGACAGCAGATTCCACCACTGAGGCGGAATATATTGCAGCTTCTGAAGCTGCAAAATAGGCTGTGTGGATAAAGAACTTTACCGCAGAATTGGGAGTTGTCCCAAGTATCGAGAATGTGATTCCGTTATATTGTGATAATACTGGAGCCATTCCACAAGTAAAGGAACCGAGGGCGCATCAGAAGTCGAAGCATGTGGAACGCAAGTACCACATCATTCGAGAGATTGTGTCGCGAGGGGACATTATCGTGTGCAAGGTACCGAGTGAAGATAATGTAGCAGACCCGCTGACGAAGGCCATACCTCCGAAGTTGTTTGATAAACACGTGGAGTCGATGGGTATTAGATACAATCGTTATTGGCACTAGAGCAAGTGGGAGATTTTGTTGGGGTTGGTGCTCAGAGCGCCAATTCCCGGTTGTATTTCTTTTGAATACTTATGTAAAACATTATTATTATGAATAATATATGCAGTTTCTATAATATAATCTATCTTTTTATATGGTAAAGACGTAATGACCTTAGAATGATTAGTCATGGTACTATTGCAAAAGCGTCGCAACTGACATTGAGTAGTATCATGATGTTGTGTCATTCTCAGACTGTTCCTGGTCAAGGTTTACACTACTTGGTCAGTATAATAAACCTGTTGAGACGGTACATGTCGTATACTGGAATATATGATTCCAATGGTTTCTCAATTAACCATTAGTCTTGGAGACTAGTATAGACGTGTGGGTGTTTATAGTGGATAAACACTGAACGACTCACCGAAGATTCTTAATGGATTGTACACCAACGTTAATAAGAATCTTCTCGAGTTGAGTAGTACTTGTGATTCTTAGACTTGAGATGCCATTGTGGGCACATGAGAACTTCTACACTTATATGGCAGTCACGTCACCGATCTATTTAGATCAGACTCCGCATGTTCGTTGGGTGTAGATAGATCCTCAGGGTGTCCTATGTGTATCAAGATAGGATCGTTAGTTCTGTGTACCAGAGCATAGGTAGTCCATATGATTAGCAATCAGATAAAACCATTGGCCCGTGGTAAAGTTTAGAAGCTAGTTCTAAACATTATTTTAGAGATTTCAAATAGAATAGTCGACTGGATAATCCCCATAGAGATTTGACGTTTACATATATATCTCTGGGATTTATCCAGATACCTGTGACGGAGGAATTATACATTTGCCATGACCTCGACCTGTATGATTCAGCGAGATTATCCGTGATATACCTGAATCTAGAGAGTCTCAATAATGAAATATACTCGTAGAGCACTAGAGCAACATTATTAAATAATATTGATTATTTACAAAGTCGTTTAAAGGTTAAACGCAAGATACGTGCTAAAGGGACCCGATAGTCTTTTGATTAATTATTGTGTATTTACATTTAATACTTGATTAATTAAATACACATTAATTAATAGTCAAATTGAGATATTTGACTTATATCCTAAATAATATATGTATATGATATTTAATGTAAATATAATACATATTTTAATATATTTGTATTTAATTAATTATTAATTGTTGAATGATTAAATTAATTAAAATATAATATCTTAACTTTGGATATTTGATTTAAAATGATTAAGTTGCATTTGTTGACTTAATATAAATATCTATAAAGTGTTTTAGATATTTATGTCAAGTTGATTAAATGAAATTTGAAATGAAAATGAAATTTATTTTCTTGTATTTGGCTTGGCCAATTTCGGCCAAGGCAAAAGTGTAACAAGTATATATTGTTTTCATTTCATTTCACTTTCTAACCTAATACACTTTCTAACCAAAACTCCATTAAAAGAAAAACAAAGAAGCTAGAGAAGAAGAAAGAAAAAACCAAAAGAAATGCTTGAATTTAGTAAGTTTTCTCTCAACTTACTATTAGATAAGAAAATGTTCCTTATGATCTAGGAAACATCTTGTGATGTTCTTAAGTTATTATTTTCTTTATTCTTTGTGTTTTTGATGAATGGAAGTTTGGTGGAAGTGTTGAGCATGTATAATGATGGAAGCTTGTGACTAGTGTAGTTGTAAGCATTCTTTTAAGGTTTTGGAACCTTGTTGCTAATCTAGAGTTTTTGATCCACTCTAAGATGACCTAGATTTGATCTTGAGTTGTTTCATTGTGTTGAGACTTTGATTTGATAGAAGAATGATGATTAAAGTAATTGATTTAAATTATATTGGTCTAATTTGTCCAATTTGAAGAAATTGAAAAATTAGGGTTCATGACCAATTCAAATTTGGGGCTTTTCATTTATGTTGTGTATTTGGATGTGTATATGATGCATATAAAGTTTCATGTTGATTGGATTACATCTTGATGTGTGTTTTGATGAATGAAATGACAAAATGCACAAACCCCCCCTAATGGAGGCTCTCGGCCAAGTGAGGGAAATTGGGGATTTTGGTTGCCTTGGTGTTTTAATGTTTTGAACATGCTAAGTTCATCTTAGAAATGATTTAGAATCATTCAAAATTGATTTGATCAATTTCGGACTAAAATGGACAAAAATACCAAGTAAGGGTATTCGGTAAATTCACGTAAATATGATGATTTATTAATTTTATTTTCATAATTTGATTATTGGATAATTAAATAAATATGTTTATTTAATTAATCCGAGAAAAAGTTTTGAAATCGGAAAATTTGATTTTCCACCGCTTCCTCTGCGTTACCAGATTTACCCCCCTGAAAACCCCTACACTAATATCCATCCGATATACATTATTCATGCATCGCAACCAAGTATTCACACAAGAATGTTATCAATCAATCTAATCAAATTAATTAATCTGATAATTAGTGATCATCCAATGTTCAAACAAAGATTTGATTTTCCTCGAGTCAAACTCATTTTGGGCGAATAAGTACTCAAAGTACGAATTCTCGAATTAAATTAAACTACATAATTAAATCCAATTTAATATGCATTCAATTCTATTCGCTATTTAATTCCAAATTAAATATCACACTTTATTTACGAACCATTACGATTTAAATTCCAAATTTAATCGTTACGGGTCTCAAAGCCCGATTAACGTCCAACGTCAATTTAATTAAAGTCCAATGGGCTTTTAATTAATTTCTTAAGGCGTGGACTTTTGGTCAACTCGGGTCAAACCGATAACCAAAGTCCAATCCGGGATTTACCCCATAAGCCTATAAATCAATTTAGGCCCATTAGGCCCAATTAAACTTTAAAGGTCCATTAAGTCGCATTTGGGCTTTATGGATGCGGTTTTGGGCCCAATTGGATCCAATACAATTTGCCTAAACCCAACGTTGTACAACAAAGCCCAATAAGCCCATTTACAATTTTTCAAGCCCAATTTCCAAAATTAGCCCAATTAATCAAACACAAAAATTCCAATTTAATGTTTAATTAAACTAAAGTGCATAACATTATTAATTACCCAAATCAATATTTCAAAAACACCAAATTAGTAATAATTAATCATGCCATCAACATTAAAACATGTCCAACACATTTTAACAAAAATCAAACCCAATTATATGCTCTTATGCTCTCGGCAATTTGGGGATTTAACGTCTGATTCGGTTTCAATCCAATTAATTCCACAATCGACATTAAATCATATTCCCGAATGATTTCCAACACATCCAATGATCAAAAATAAAAAATCCCAAGACATATTAGGGCTAGACCATTCGGCCAACATATCAATTTGGGGAAAAAAATGATCCAATCACAATTTCTTGAAATTGATCCAATCAATCTTCAATTCAATCAATTAAGCATACAAAATCATCCATTTCATTTAAACATGCTAAAAAACAATTTACCCAAATTTTAACCCTAAATATTTTTCATGCTTTTAACCATGCTCTGATACCATTGTTGGAGATTCTAAGGGTCCCAAGGATCATAAATCAAGCATGAACATGTGTGAATTCATTCGAGGAAGTCGCGGAATACTTACATCGAGCGGTTGAGCGACGCTAAAGGAAACAAAAACGTTCACTGCCCTCCATGGACTGCTCGGCAGTGAGTAGCTGCAGCTCACTGGTTTCGGCCTTTTGAGCTCATTCGTCAAGCTCCAAGCTTCGTCGAATGGTTCCCGGCTCATGGGTGGACTTCCCTATCACCTTCGCATGTCTCTCGGAGTGCTAGCTCTCTAGAAATTTGCCACAAATCTCAAGCACTTTGCTTCCCTTTCTTCCTCCAAGTTCACGGCAAACTAGAAGAAGAACTGCCCTCCATGGGCGTGTAGAGAGAAAAGGAGAAGATAGAAGAGAGAGTTGAAAATTGTAAAATGTATTTGATTTCTAAAATCAAAAATTAACATATACCAAACATATAAAATTAATATATGTCACTTAAGCTTTTAAAAGCTTTTCAACAACTCCCATCAAGTCATATCTATCCATTAAGTTGTCAAGTCACATCACTCAAAATGACAAGTGATTTGACGCTTGATGCAACTAATGATTTGACGCTTGATTTGACTTACGTGCCGCACTCAAATTCGAAATGCGAATGCGCTCGCAAATAATCTCGGGCTCGGGTTCGATAATTCCAAATTAACGAATTTTCTGTTGCGTCGTAATTAAATGATTACGCCTAGCGAAATCACTATTCACGTCGCTAACGAATTAGTTCTAAATTAATTCGTTCGCCCGAATTAAAATCTAATTTTAATTCTGCGTCGAAATCCAATTTCGTTTAATATATCAAATATATTAATTTCTCGATTAATTCCAAAATAATCATTTCATCTCTTTAAATGATATTTTATCCCAGATAAAATATCTCCGCAATTAATCCCAGATTAATTTTCTCTTTCATCTAATTAATCCAAGATTAATTAAAAGTGCGAGTCATACGTCATCAGTGAATCTTTGGGAAGCGACCCATGAGATCCCCAGATATGTTGGCAGTAAATTCGATCGTTGGACTATCCGAACACGTAAGTACCTCGTACTACGTTTATACCGATTTACAAGACAAGGTTGGCCTCTAGCAAAGCGCCATGCCTACCCAATTCTCCGGAAATATCCTTACAGGAATAAAGGATCTATATCAGGCGTAGTATACGTAGTATTGCGTATTTCTGTCCAGTATCAGATGATCACATACGAGGCCTGGGGCTGGTACATTGTCTGCCCCGTACGAAGCATATATCGGATAACGAGCAACTAGTCTCTTTAATATCGGATAATCATGACCAAGTCATATTATCTCGACAGTTGCAACCTTATATAGAGAATCAGTTCTGTATCCCTGCGGGATCATCAACTCCATATGACTGGAGTGACACTTTCGTCTTGACATCACACCCAAACACTACGATTCTCAATATACCCAGCATTGGCGTACACAGAACCTGTTAAAGCCCTGGACGACCTCAACCAAAGTATATTGATTGTCGCAAGTATTAGCGATGCAAGTATCAGGTTAAGACCAAATACACCTACCCTGATTTTGGATTTCCATAGACACATAGTCATACTACCAATGGAATTCCGAGGGGGTCTTATCCAGAGCGAAGCTGTTTCCCGTACCATCGGTGAAACACAACCTCCTATTACACTTGCATGAGTATCCTATACCCAAATATATAAGAACTATGTCGTTGTGCCCTCACAACGCGCACAAGTGTAATACTAGTCTTTTACGCATTCATCGATTTCCAATCTCGATAATGCTCTGACTATGGATATTTAATGATTTATCCTTCGTGGACTGATATTGTCTCATATCATTCTCAATCCAGGAACAAATCACAAGGACCTCATATCATTTATATATCTAGGTGATCTAATCACAAATGATAAGAGTGCAATCTCCTTTGTCACATAGTTAATTTGTACAACAACACCATGATATGTACAAATAGTGACGCTATGGGTCATAATTGTCCAACAATACTACGTATACTACGCCTGATATAGATCACATATTCCTGTAAGGATATTTCCGGAGAATTAGGTAGGCATGACGCTTTGCTAGAAGCCAACCTTGTCTTGTAAATCGGTACAAACATAGTACTAGGTACGTACGTGTTCGGATAGTCCGACGATCGGATTTACTTCCAACATATCCGGGGATCTCATGAGTCGCTTCCCGAAGATTCACCGATGACGTATGACTTGCACTTTATTAATCTGGGATTAATTAATTAGTTGAGAGAGAAAATTAATCTGGGATTAGTTACGGAGATATTTTATCTAGGATAAATATTAATTAAAGAGAGAAAATGATTAATTTGGAATTAATCGATAAAATAATATATTCGATATATTATACGAAATTAGATTTCGACGCGAAATTAAATTTAGAATTTAATTTGGGCGAACGAGTTAATTTAGAATTAATTCGTAAGTGACATGAATAGTGAGTTTGCTAGGCATAATTATTTAATTACGTCACAACGGAAAATTTGTTAATTTGGAATTAGCAAACCCGATCCCGAGAGTGTTTGCGAGCGCACTCATATTTCGAATTCAAGTACAGCCCGTAAGTCACATCAAGCGTCAAATCACTAGTCGCATCAAGCGTCAAATCACTAGTCGCATCAAGCGTCAAATCACTTGTCACTTTGAGTGATGTGATGTGACAACTAGTCACTTGATTGAGTGATGTGAATAGTTGATGGAGTTGTTGGATGGCTTAAAGCCTTTGACTTTTGGAAAGCCAATTTTTTTGGAAAATGAATTTGGAAATTCATTTTTGTGTATTAGATACACATTTCCAACAACCAACACACAACTCTCTTCTCTAATTTCTCTCCCTCTCTCCATTCGGCCAAGGTGGCCTTCTCTCCTCTCTCCCTCGCCCAAAGGGGCAATTTCTTCTTCTGTTTTTCTGGTCAAAACCGAGAGCCAAGAAGACGAAATGTGATGATTTTGTTGCAAAATCAAGAGTGCTAGCACACATTAGAGTCTTGCGAAGGTGATAGGGAAACCCATTTGTGAGCTTGGAATCACATCACGAAAGCTTGGAGCTTGGAGGTTGATTCATGGCCGAAAATGGAGGACCCAAAATCTGCTCACTGCCGAGCCATCTTGGAAGGAGAAAAAGATTTTTATTCTTCGACGCATCGCCTCAACCGATCGATGTAAGTATTCAGCAACTTCTTCGAGTATTCACATGTTGTTTCATTGCTTTATTCGATCCTCAGGACCGTAGAAACCCAACAGAGGTAACTTCCCCAGCTAGGGTGAAAGGTAATTCTTTTACTGTTACTATTAGATTAATCTCCCTTAAAAATAATATATTCACTATTTAAAATATTGACTTAAAAAAGATACCGCCATATTGGTCGGTTGTTAAATCATTTTAATCTGGTTTAAACCTGACTAATCAAGGATACCGCCAGATTGGTCGGTTGGTAATTAAATTTTCTTACCGCCAATATGGAAGGTTTATTTTGGTTCCGCCTTTATGGCTGGTTGGACTTAATTTGACTTAATCAGGTTACCGCCTATATGGCTGGTTGGTAAAATAATTACAAGTTAATATATTATATTAAGGGAGATATCTAAATAGTAAATAGTAAAAGTTGATCCTTTTACCTTAGCATTTTATTTTATTTTACTTTTCAGCTTTTACTTTATGTCTTTTACTTTTTAGCATTTTTACTTTATGTCTTTTACTTTTAAGTTTTTACTAGCCCTAGTTATGTGTTAGTTGTCTGGGGTTGTGATGAATTCTAATATCACCGGTTTATAAGTTGTCTGGGGTTGTGATGAATTCTAATATCACCGGTTTATAAGAGGTTATTTTATAGTTTGGGTAATTTAAAGGTTTACTTATTAAGTCTTAAGCTTAATGCTTCTTGTTGTCTGATCACCAATAAGATTGATGTGTAAATCTAAAATAAACTTGACAAAAGAATTTTAGGTTTCAGCCTTAGACTTAATAGCCCACGATCTTCCTTGAGGATAGATAACCCTTTAATAGATTTCCTTACAGGATAGACATATACCTGTAGGACGGGGGTAGCCATAATTGGAACTTAAACTTAATGAATCCAGGTAATTTGGTTGACATAGACATATGGTTCAATTGGGTTAAACTGGGTATTTGCGTCTGACCATCGACAGAGGCTTTCGCATAATTTCGTGTTCCAGGTTAGTAAACCGATTTATTACACAAACATAAAATAATCACTTCATCTTTTAAAAGATATTAGAAAGATTCACAACCCTAGATCTTTGTGTCTTTTGTTATTTTCCTTAGTATTTTCTTTTGTTTATTTTATTTATTTTAATTAAGGAAAACCACATTCAACCAATCAAACAATCATTCTCTTCTCCATTTAATTATATATTTGTAAATAAATAGATTCAACAATTAATAACAACAGTAGGAATTAAGTCCTCGTGGGATCGATATTTTTATACTACTTGAACGATACGTGCGCTTGCGTTATACGTGTGTGTTTATGCCGGTCAGTAGTGAAATTCTTATATAAACCCAGAAGACTTAGGTCTATAAATATTCTGGTTCTCAAAAAAATTCTAGACCCAGGTAGGAAATCCGAACTAGAATCTTCGTTGATTCTGAATTCCAGGGCACGAGTCCATAATTTTATTAACTTTATACAAATATAATTGAAATATATAAAAAAATCTAGATTTCTAAACCCAATCCGAGTATATCTGGATCCGCGTGGGTCCGGAATTACGAAACTGGAGTCCGTAATTTTATTAAATTTCTACAAATATAATTGAAAAAATATTTTAAAATTCTTGATTTCAAGATTTAGTACGGGCATACCGGATCTGAACCGACTTGGGTCCAGATTTTCAAGCCCTAGGTTTATAATTTTATATAATTTTAATTGGAGAAATTTAAAAAAAATCCGGATTTTGGGATTCAGTTATAGTATTTCCATATCCGAAATGAATATATCTGCATTCGAATCCATATTTTTTTTAATATGGTTACAGGCCTAGATTCACCAAAATACATCTGGACCCGGATTCATGCATTTCCGAGTCCGAGTCCGGAATTTGCCATTGTTTGAAGTGAGTTATGGATTTTAGACAAGAGAAAAAAATCCATAAAATCACTTATGGATTTGTATTCCAAAGTATTTTTTCATAAAATGATTTAACTTTTTCAAGCACTGTAAAATGATGAAAACGTTTTACTGCGAAACAAATGGACCATACATCGGGTTATGTATAGAGGTGTAATCGAACTAAGTCAAGCCCAATAGTGCTTGGCTCGGCTTGGCAAGTATTTATATGAGCTCGAGCTCAAATCGAGCTTATATATGTTGTTCAAATTCAAGTCGTTAAGAAAATATTAGGCTTAAGCTCGACTCAAATTCAATTATTAGATTATTTGGCTAAGCTCAACTCTATTAATTTTTAATTTATATTTATTTAATCAAACTTTAAATAATTTCCCTACAAATTCCAATTTTTCTGATATATATAAGATATTGAGTCAAGTTGTGTCAATGCGGTCCGAGTCAAATCTATTTCGAATATTGTTCGCGAGTCAAAAATGAACTGAGTCGAGTTCTTACGAGTATGTCTCGTTTAATAATCGAGCTATTATTTTTGAGTTTGAGTAACTCATTTCTTAAACGAAATGATCTCGAATCAAATCAAATATGAATTGAATTTAAGTTATTCATGAACAACTCAGTTCATTTACAATCCTAGTTATGTGGTGAAGAAAATTTAATTTATAAGGCTGAATCCTAGTTATGTGGGATTATATATAAAGTATTTTTTTTCATGGTCTCTAGTAAATTTGCTCGTGAAACCTTATAAACAAAACTGTTTTCAAAATGCCTATTAAGTATATTTTGACTATTTAAGCTGAGTTTGGTAGAAAGTATTATACTGAAAGTATAAGCTAACTTATAACATGTGGAACAAAAATTAAAGTATAAATTACGGTAGAAAAACAATCTCATATTGTGAGATTATAGGCTTATCCTAAACGGTGTCTTATGGTAGAGCCTTTAGCTAGCGTTAAAACACTTATCCAAAAGCGTTCTTTTACGCTAGCATTAACGTTCATAAAATCATAATATCATAAAATTAAATTATTTTTTAACGTTAGCTTGACATTTATTCCATATCTTATAAATAGCTCATGCTCTCAGTGCAATACTCCTACCCACCCTTAGTATTTCAAATACAAATTGAATAGATCATTAGCACATTAATCCTTACCATCATTGTATGTTTAGAGTTAAAAAATTTCATTGGCGTTAGACATAGTGAGTTTAGCAAGTGTGATGAAAAAATTATGATGGTTATAATAGTTTATCCCAATTCTAGGTATTGATATTATGTATAAATAAATATATTGCACTGTTTGACAAAAAATATTGACTGGGAGTATAATATAATTTATAAGTATCATACAGAGGTACTGTTTGGTGGATAGTTTTGTGAGCTTATAAACTAGCGTTTAAACGCTATACCAAACACAAAATTAATGTTAATTTATAAGTTACCTTAAACTCTCACAACATAGATTATTTTTCAACACCAACTTATACTCTAGCTTTTGTTTCATACCTTATAAGTTACTTTATACTCTTAATGCAAACCTCTCTATCAAACTGAGTCTGAGAATATAAATTAACTTGTAAGCTCATCAAACTTTACATTAATCTATTGACAAAATTCATGTATATAAATATAACCATCACTTGTTAAAAAAAAAACACTTGCAGCTCTAAAACTCCAACGCTAAAAATAAATCAAGGGTGGTAATTTGGGTTATCATTCCTATATTTGTTCGATTCGATTCGATTCATTTTGAAATAAATATGAATTTGAAAAAAAATAATTTCGTTTAATAAATGGGTGGATTCGATTCGATTTGTTTAAATGAATCGAAAACGAATTTAAGATTATTAATTCATTTATGATTCGTTTTATTATTCATTGTTATTTTTAAATTAAGATTTGAGAAGTTATTATCAATTATTATAAAAAAAAATTAATATTGTTTATATTTGATAAGTAATTATATATATATATATATATATATATATAAATAAATAAATTATGATAATTTATGTCAATCAATAATACCATGGTTAAATAAATTATTTATATTCAATTCGTTTTTAGCCTATTCAATACAAATTCGTCAATACCTTTCCGGCTCTCAAAATAAATCAATAAATTAGATGGCAACTCCTGCCTGAAAGCGCTCACACTCCCCGCTCTGAACTTTCATCAAACACAAAACGCGCAAAATGTTCGGAGCTCAAGCTTCAACGCCGGCCTTCGGCACTCCGTCCACGACGCCGGCCTTCGGCGCTCCATCGTCAACGCCAGCATTCGGCACTCCTTCCACGTCGTCGTTTGGCTCCTATCTTTTCTCCTCTCCGTTCTCTTCCCAACCTCAACAACAGCAACAGCAACAACAACAACAACACACGCCGTTTCCGCAGCCAGCAACTGGATTCCCTGGATTCGGATTTCAGACTCCGACGGCCGCGCCACAGCCGAGTCCCTTTCCCAATGCTCAATTGACCACTCAGATGGCTCCCGTGGCCCCACTGCCATTCTCTCTCGCCGATCGCGACATTCAAGTTTGTCGTCTCTTCTTTTTTGCTATTACTATAACTTTAAACCTAAGCTTAGGGTTTCAATTTTAGTTTCTTAATATGTTTTATGTTATTTAATTTTTCTAGGCGATTGTTGATGCTTACAAAGACGAGCCTACAAACCCTAAGTATGCTTTTAAGGTATGTTTCTTCTGTATGCTTAATTCTCCTGAAAATTTTAAATTCTACAAATTTTATTTATTACAGAAATTGAGTTTTGTGTTCACTTAAATGTGTTGATTTTGCAGCATTTGTTGTTCAGTGTTACTGAACCGCAGTTTAGGGTGAAGCCAGCCGGTGTTTCAGATGTGAGTTTCTTCTTTTCTTAAGAATTTCTCTTTTTGGTTCTTGTTTGTGTGAGTGCTGAACTGCTGATATTCCACTTTCAAGCTTGTGCTGTTATTTTTTTATTATAATTGTAATGTAAATATTATTATATTGAGTTTGCTAATCATGGGGAATAGTTTGCATTGGTAGATCATGTGGGCAGAGGCTATGGGAAAGTTGGAGGGGATGGATAGCACTGACAGGGAACGCTTGTGGCCTCAGCTTGTTCAGGGTTTCAAAGATCTTTCGAATCGCCTAAAAGTATTTATTTTTATTTGAAGCATGCTGTATTTTGGTTACAAACGAATACACATGTTTGTTGCCTGTTTTTTTCATGCCAATGGATAAACTATCAAAGCTCTACAGTCTACTAGAAATTATGTACTATTGCTCTGCTGTTGATGTTACAATCCCATGAGAACTTGACTTTCATAAACCGGTTTTCCATTCATTAAGCTAAACAAGTAGTAGTTAATCTGATTTACCTAGTGAGCAAGGAATTTGTGACTGGCCTTATCAAGGAAGCAGTCGTATGTCTTTTATATGTTTGAAATATCAAAACGTTATAGATTTCAAACAATAACATGGAAGCTTGATAGAGTGTTCGGGCATGATGATTTTAGATATCAGAATAAAATGAGGAACTTTAGTTGAATTTTTTATGAGGAGATTGACTGTGTGGATAATTCATTACTATTAACAAATCATTAGTGGTAAAAGAAATTGAATGTGAGAGGAGATGGACTGTGGATAATTCATAACTATTAACAAATCATTAGTGGTAAAAGAAATTGAATGTGAGACATGAGATGAAATTAAATAATAGGATCTTATTGGATAAATGGCTTGAGAGATGCAGCTGAGAGAGACTATATTGGCGTTGGGACATTGACATCTAGAGATCTACTGGTTGTGTTTGAGGAAACAATTTTATAAAGTACTGTATTATACGATTCATAACCAATTTTTTAGATTAAAATGTTGCTTAGAAGGAAAGCTATAATGTTAGTCAAAGGTTTTACGCTGACAAGGTAAAGTAAGTTTAGACTTTAGAGAGAACACATAATACATTATGACGAGGTGTACACAACCTGTTGCTGGATACCTCTAAACTTGTTTTCCATTATATTGTTTCTATGATTTGCACTTTTATGGAAAACAATCTGATATAGTTGCTTGCTTCATTGTTTGAAGATTATGTGATTGTTCCTTTTAGTGATCATGCTTTGTTATGGCCAGCAGTTGCTTTCTCTGATATTGTAATATTGGATTAATGCAGCTCCAAGATGAAGTCATTCTTTCAGATGCTGAGAGATTAAGAATTACTCAAAGCAATGTGAAAATGGTACTCTTCTCCCTTTCTGTTACTCTTCATGGATGATAGGTTTGAAATATGCTTCATATTTAATAACCTTTTGCAGCTTCAAAGGCATTTTCAAGCTGAAACTCTTCCTTGGATTGAAAGAATGAGACAAAAGGAGCAAAGTCTTCAAAGGCGTCTTTTAAGGGTAGGAACACTTTTATCCTCTATAAGCTGTTTCAAATCAGTAGAATGATTCTATGCATTGTATCAAATAATTAATCCTTCCCTGTGCGTCTTTATTACTGTTTAAGCATGTAAACTCCTCCCCCTCCCCCTCCCCCCTCCTTGACGCCTCTTCCTTTTTTTTCCTCCATGCTTGAGATGATATGTCCAGTTTCTTGCTATCGGTGTAGACATAGCAGCATCTGTTAGGACACTCTTTGCCCTTTTTGCGCTAGACTAGTCCATATGACCTTTATTGTGTGGATATACATGTAGGTGATGAGAATTATTGAAGCATTGGAGAGCAAAGGATGCCGATTGCCCTTAATGAAAGGGGAAGTTGAATTGGCTGAGAAGTTAGCTTCAATAACAAGACAGGTTGGTTTTACTCATCCGTGATCCTCTATTTATGCTTCCTGATTTTCTGGATCTATTATCAGGATATGGTACTGACTAGTAGAAATGATTTCAGCTGAAAGGATCTGGAGCAGAACTTTCTAGGAGGGTCCAAAACTTGCTTACCGTATCTCGTGTTCAAGCAAATTCCATTGGTGCTGGTGGTTCTGTTTATCTTCCAGGATCAACCAAAATACACGAACAGAGTCTTACTGATATGCAGGAAGTAAGTACAAATGAGGTCTAGGTGTTCCTTACCACTGTTTACAATTGCTTTTCCAAATTTGTCTCCAAAAGAAAAGTATAATATATTGTCTCAAAATTATACAGATGGGTAATCACTTTTTTTTTTTTTTTTTTTTTTTTTTTTGCATTTCACACACACCAACCCCTGCCCACTACACACAAAAATAAAAGAAATTCCCCCCTCCAAGGTTGGTGTGAGGAGGAATCGATTCCTTGACCTCTGGCTTCCACTACAAGGGCTGAACCGAATAGGCTATCGGCTACCCCCTTGGGGATGTCATGGGTCATCACTTAATTTCTGCAAACTACCAATTATGTTCTATTTGTTAAATGATAGTGCAATTGTGTCAGCAATTCATAACCTTTATGGAAACAATGGGTTTTGGGATTGCTGGACATTGTATGGCCTGCTTGTGTGTTGACAGTGTCATAATACATTCAAGTGGAAGTTAAGGATACTTTGTACATGCATACAGGTCTTACAACAGCAGACGGAGGCCATCGCAAGGGTTGGCAATGTGTTGAAGCGAGATATTAGAGATATGGAGATAATAATGGCCGATGACACAGACGTGACAGAATATGTGGGCTGAAAAAGTGGAAAATGGCCAAGTAATTAATGCCTCATCAATGATGATTCTTTAATATGCTCTGTTATATTTTCCAGTTCCATCTATAAACTTGTGCAAGTGGAATTCTTGACATCAACTAAATTTCGAGCGTAGACTAGGAGTGCAAAGGTAATTTTGATTAACCTCGGTTGTTTAGCGACTTGCACACTGTACTTTGTGAAATACAAAGGCCTCTCTCCTTTCTCTTTTTCTTTCATCTTCTTCCATTCGGATGGTTGTTCTTTATAATGCATTGAATACCAGGGTAGTGGATAATCAAATGTTGATTATCGGAACTAATAACTAATCATTATCAATCAGTTAACATTAATATATTTGCGGATCTGTTAGGGATCCAATTATTTTGATACATTGTGTTTAATTGTTAAACATAAAATGAGAGAAATATAGTGATGTGGCTAGCCATGACTTTGTGTTTGTAGAGCTTAAAATTTTTAAGATTAAACAAACAAAAACAATGTCAAAGGCTGTTGATACATATTCTTTTGTACCGTTTCGTATAAAATTTGATGAGCTTATAAATTAGTTTATATTCTCATTATAATACTTATAAGTTAATTTTTACTTTCAATCAATATTTTCTCTTTATGTGGTCATTACATGAATATCGTGAGCGGCTTGGATGTAAAGTTGAAGAATGTTGAAGGAAAGGTGAATTCATTTTGCATTGGTCATGCCTATGCTCCTCTTGGGATTTTTTTTTTAGGCCCCATCAATTTATCTATGTATCTTGTGGTCACTTGTTTTTGCCATATTAATGATGGCGAAGATTAGAGGCATAAGATTGTAATAGCTATTTTCATGTAAGATTGGGATTCCTACCTCTATTTTGAGAATCAAGATTTTGACTCTTTTCTCATTTCCATTTTTAGGTAACCTGATATTTAATACAAATTTAGACATATTATGCAATCATAAAGTAATGGTAATACAAGTTGTTGCCTTGCATATATTGATTATAATAATGTAAAAACTCAATTTAAATTTCCAAAGACAAACCTCCAATTACTTGCAGGAATATATTTTATACACAAAACATAGTTCAAATATCACTCATGAAATTTTGAAATGGGATTTCAGGTTTTTGCTTCTTAGAGATATTATGCTAGTTAAGATGTATGATTACCTTCTGAAAGATTAAAACTTGACTTACCATCAATTGATATTTGGTGGGTTTATCCTAATTTTTTTTTTTTTTTTAGATTTCGGAGTTGTGTCACCGCTATGAATAGTGATTGATTCCAATTTGAATGGAGTACTACTTTTAGATTTTGGAGAAGAAGGGGCTGGTTTGGTATTATCATTTGGGCCTTGTAAATTTCGATTTGCATCAGCAGGATCATCCTCGAAACTCTCACAAAAGAGCAGAAACAATTGCTTTTTCGTTTCCGTAGCAGAGGGTTCGGATGCACTATCCATTACCATATATGAGGAATTTCATCAAGTTCAGGATCTTCTATGAAGCTTTTCTGATGGATAGGAGGAGTGTTGCCGCGAGATAGGAGTAAAATCTGCACAATATTTGTTTGAGGATCCGAGACTTTGCAAATTAAGCAGTGAATGAAAATAATCTCCAAGCATATCCCAATCATAACAAAACCACCTATATAAGAATAATAAATTTAAAAAACAAATAACAATGTGAATTTAAAAAAAAAAAAAACTAACCAACAAATTGTAATTAATTGGATCCAATTACTTACAACTCATCCTTTTCGTTTTTATCATCATCCACATCATGTGTGAACTATATTACAGTCTCACTATCATTAACACTACTTCTTGAAGAATTCATGGCTAAAAATTAAATTATCAATCTAATCAATTCCAAAAAAAACATACAAATATGAATTAGAATTTAATTTTAGCATCAAATATATGGTATGCAATCTTTAAAAATAATTCTACTAATAAATTTCAACACTTATCTTCACAGTGAACGACATGAAATTTTAACTTCAATTATAAAATAATTAGCTTTTGGACAGCCTCAAATTGACTCAATGACCAAGTTTCGATTTTGATAATGGAATAATTTGTAAGTTCCAACATTAGTAATAAACAATTAGACCACCAAAACTTCAACAAAATTAATAAAGCAAAAGTAACTTACCAAAGTAACAGTCAATCATAAATAAGATAATGGACCTTACCACGTGCGAAAAGCATAGAGAGAAAAAAGACACTGTTCGGATAAAATAACAGTATTTTTTTTCTTGGAAAATGCTTCCGAATGAATATCCCGAATTAATGTCCAAACGGATAAAATTCATAACGGTGTGTTTTGAACATTGTCAAAGAAAAAAGTATATTGTAATGATTTTGTTTCTTTCTATGAAGTTTGTTGACGGTCGATTTTCGTTCCAGTGGTAGTTCCGGAAGAACATTCCTCAAACAAGCTCCCATCAACTGTGAATTTATTCGGTTTGGGGACCAAATGCAAACTTAGTAAGAAACAAGAGAACACACAACAAACCAAGAATTTAACGTGGTTTGGCGGAATGGATCTAATATACGTCCACTAAAACAAGGAAAAAGGGGACTTTTATAACGTGGTCGTGTATGACCGACCTGCCTATCTATAGAGCTCGGCTGACCAACCTCTTACAACTTCACCTTTATACTTAAGCTTTTTGCTCTCTATTACAAGTTATGCGTAAATGATTTTTTTGCCAACCTTTTACAACGAATTCCCAAGCCCTTTATATATTAGGACAATATGCACTATTACATCAATCTCGTGACGTCAGCCATATAATTTCCGCCATTAATGTCAAGAATCTTTCCCCCATCTGCTCCGTGAACAGCCACCCTACGATCTGACACTCCTGCCTTCTGACACCTACATCTCATTAAATCATGCTACTTTTGGCCACTGCCACACGCTATCTGTGTCAGAAGATTAACTAGCCGCCTACTCCCATCACTTCAGACCTTTTTTGGAGAATGCGAGTCCCTATGTCAGACTCCAACCTCCCGACCAGGATCATGCGATTAATGTCGACAACCGAGCAGTAAGGTCAGGTCGAATCCAAGAAAGAACCGACCCGACCTTTTCTCTTCATAACCTCTTAAACAGAAATCCCTTTTATACCCTATTTGCTCTACTAGGATCCTGGAGCCCAAAAATCACTATCAACATCTGTCCCCTAGTTCTTGGTATCAACGAGTTGACGAGTTGGTGCCAGGAACTATAATAGTGGGGTAAGATCAAACTGATTTCGGATCCGAATCTCGCCCTTGAATTATTCATTTCGAACCATCTGAACGGTTTCTCCATCTCTTTCATTCGTTCGAAATTCAACGAGTGAGGTTAAATCTCTGCTATACATGGAGCCCATCCGAGCCACCTATCCTAATCAAACGGTCAGTACTACCATGAACTGTCCACAACCCTTGGCTAGAAGGGAATGTTCCTCCTTGTGCCAATCGACATCTGGCCATAGTGGAGATGCTCTGACCCCCTTCCATCTAACACAAAAGAGTCTCGGTGGGACACCACCCCACCTCGAGTTAGTAGCCTCAATCAAAGGCCTCAGTGGGACGTAACCCACCCTCAAGCCCGTAATCTTGAAAAGAGGCCTCGGCGGGACCTAACCCATCCCCAAGCCTGTAATAACATTTGGACACAAAGGAATATCCCTTTTTTGTACCAATTAATGCTCGGCCATGGGGGAGATGCTCCGACCTCATGTCAACTAATATAACAAGGCCTCGGCGGGATACAACCCAGCCCCGAGCCGAAATTCCCAACAATCATACCAAGGGTTTAGCCAAAGAGAGAAAATCTTCGACCTCCGACGACCCCTAAGGAGCTTAGTAACGGCGTCCCGCGCCAAGTCTTTGATAAAACCAAAACAGATGAAAATAAGACTATGCATAATGGGGGTGATATATCACATACCCCATGACCGACCCGAAAAAAGATAAACAACATAGGCGCCCAAGACAACGTCCCGCCCTAGGCCACCCAAAATAATAATTTTGAACCTTACAGTCCAACGTCCCGTAAACTGAGCTACGAATCGGGGGGCGGCCAACACCATGAGACTCTCATTATGCTTGGTGGGCCCTTAGGCAACAAATTCCACAAAGATCTCCTAACATTTCTCATGCTATGCACCTAGAGGATCCAAAAGGGAATAGCCAATGCCACATGGGCATTCTCCATCCCTGTGCTAGGCATATCCTGAAGCTGCAAACGCCATGGAGGCTCTTGGGCCTTCCCCGTGCTATGCCAACCCAAGGGTAC
>SKCR01038288.1:0-46407 GCA_019454045.1 Zanthoxylum bungeanum | reverse complement strand
GCGGGTAAGATGCACGTGCCACCGAACTGTTATCCCTCGTTCATAGTGACATATGTGGGCCCATGTCTAGCCAAGCTAGAGGTGGATATGAATACTTCATAACCTTACGGATGATGCATCGCGTATGGTTGGTTATGTGTATCTTATGAGACACAAGTCGGAAACCTTTGAGAAATTCAAAGAGTTTCGACACGAAGTAGAAAAACAGACTGGCAAAAGTATTAAAACATTACGGTCGGACCGTGGTGGAGAATACTTAAGCAATGAGTTTCTTGATTACTTGAAAGAGTATGGTATTCTTTCACAGTGGACTCCTCTCGGAACACCGCAATTAAACGGTGTGTCCGAACGGAGCAACCAAACTTTGTTAGACATGGTAAGGTCGATGATGAGTCGCACAGAGCTACCTATTTCCTTATGGGGATATGCATTGAACAGTGCAATACTTATTTTGAATAAGGTTCTGTCAAAGTCTGTTTAACAGACTCCGTATGAAATATGGACGGGAAAGAAACCGGGTTTCTCATTCCTGAAGATTTGGGGTTGCTGGGCATACGTTAAACATTTGGATGGTACCAAACTTGAACCCAAATCGGATAAGTGTCTATTTGTAGGTTATCCTAAGGAAACCAAAAGATATTACTTCTACAACCCACAAGAGAACAAAGTATTTGTTGCTCTACATGCGGTTTTCCTTGAGAAGGAATTCCTAAATGCAGTGGTAAGTGGAAGGAAAGTAGAACTCGATGAAAATCGGAGTGATACTATTCCTGGCACAGAATCCTTAACGGAACAAGAACAGTTCATCAGGGATGAAACTGTACCATAATCTTCGAATACACAAGACCGCGTAGGTCGGAGAGAGTCAGAAAACAACCTGAGAGCTATGGGTTTCTGATCTCACCTCATGTGGATATTAATCTTATTGAGGAAGACGAACCGGCTACGTATGAGGAAGCGATACAAGGTATCGACGCCGGTTTATGGTAAGATGCCATGAAATTCGAAATGGATTCCATGTACACCAACCAAGTTTGGACACTGGTTGATGGACCAGAAGGCGTAAAGCCTATTGGTTGCAAATGGGTCTTCAAGAAGAAGACCGACATGGATGGCAACATACAAAATACAAAGCTAGGCTTGTAACGAAGGGGTATCGTCAACGACATGCTGTCGATTCCGATGAAACTTTTTCACCTGTTGCCATGATTAAATCCATTCAGATAATGCTTGCTATTGCTGCATATTTTGATTACGAGATATGGCAGATGGACGTCAAAACCGGTTTCCTTAACGGAAACCTTTTGGAGGATGTTTATATGCAACAGCCTGACGGTTTTGTCATACCAAAACATGCAGACAAGGTTTGCAAGTTAAATCGATCCATTTATGGATTGAAGCAAGCATCGCGTTCTGGAACCACCGTTTTGATGAGATCATAAAAGAATATGATTTCGTTCAAAACGAGATGATCCTTGTGTATATAAGAAGGTTAGTGGGAGCGCACTGACATTCATTGTCCTTTACGTTGATGATGTATTGCTTATTGGCAATGACATTCCCATGCTACAGTAGGTGAAAGCTTGACTTTCATTAAAATTCTCCATGAAGGATCTGTGAGAAGCAGCCTTTATTCTAGGAATAAAGATCTACCGGGATAGATCTAGAAAGCTGCTTGGACTCTCCCAGAGCACGTACATTGATAAAGTGTTGAAGAGATTCAACATGGAACAGTATAAGATGAGACTGTTGCCAGTGTCATATGGTGTCACTCTATCTAGGGACATATGTCCTAAAACTCAAGATGAGAGAGACAACATGAATCGGATCCCGTTCGTATCGGCATTCGGATCAATCATGTATGCCATGATATGTACACGACCTGATGTCTCGTATGCTTTGAGCATGTGTAGTCGCTATCAGGCCGATCCAGGTGATGGTCACTGGGTTACGGTTAAGAACATCCTTAAGTATCTTAGAAGAACTGGAGATGGAGAACTTGAGGTAACTGGGTTTACCGACGCAAGTTTCCAAACCGATAAAAATGACTGTAAGTCACAATCTAGGTATAATTGTTGTTTGAACAACGGAGCAGTAAGCTGGAAATCTTCCAAGCAAGAGACTGTAGCCGATTTAACAACAGAAGCAGAATATCACTGCAGCTGAGGCAGCAAAAGAGGAATTTTAAATCCGTAAATTCCTAATTGGATTAGAGAGTAGTTCCGTTAGCAGCTGAGCCCGTTCCATTGTATTGTGACAATAACGGGGCTATAGCGCAGGCTAAGGAACCGCGGTCTTATCAACGATCCAAGCATGTTCTTCGACGTTTCCATCTGATTCGCGAGATCATACATCGTGGCGATGTGAAGATCAAGAAGGTAGCATCAAAGGACAATATTGCAGATTGCTGACGAAAGCTATTCCTCAGCAAAAGTTTGAGCGACATGTACATAGTTCATGTGTTAGATACTTGAGTGACTGGCTATACGCCAAGTGGGAGAATGTTGGACAATTATGACCCATAACATCACTATTTGTAAAAGACATTGTGGTTTTTGTACAAATTAACTATGTGACAATGGAAATTGCTATCTTATCATTTTGTAATTAGATTACTTGAATATATAAATGATAAAAGTCCTTATGATTAGTTCCGGATTAATAAGAAATGAGACGATATCAATCTATAAAGGTTTAATCATTAAATATCCCTAATCGTAGTATTATCGAGACTGGACATTGATAATGCGGAATAGACTAGTATTGCACTTGTGCGCGTTGTGGGAGCATAACAACATAGTTCTCATATATTTAAGTATTGGATACTTATGCAAGTGTAATAGGAGGTTGTGTTTACCGATGGTACGGGAACAGCTTCGCTCTGGATAGACCCCGCGGAATCCCATTGGTAGTATGACTATGTGTCTATAGGAATCCGCATCAGGGTAGATGTATTTGGTCTTATCCTGAGACTTGCATCGCTAGTACTTGCGACAATCAATACGCTTTGGTTTTGGTCGTCCGGGACTTTAACAGGTTCTGTGTACGTCTCTTCTGGGTTTATTGAGAATCGTAATGTATTGGTTGTGATGTCAAGACGGAAGTATCACTTCAGTCATATGGATGATCACACAGGGATACATAACTGGTTCTCTGTTATGTTACAATTATCGGGATAATATGACAAGGTCATGATTATCCGATTATAGAGACTAGTTGCTTGTGATCTGATATATGTTTCGTACGGGGCAGACACTATTCCAGCCCCAGGCCTTGCATGTGACATCAGATACTGGATCGCAATACGAAATACTACGTATACTACGCCTGTTATAGATTATATATTTCTTAAAGAATATTTCTGGAGAATTGGGTAGGCACATCGCTTTGCTAGAAGCCAACCATGTCTTGTAAATCGGTAAGAATGTGGTACCGGGTACGCACGTGTTCGGATAGTCCAACGACCAGATTTACTGCCAACATATCCAGAGATCTCATGGGTCGCTTCCCGAAGATTCACCAATGACGTATGACTCGAAAATAATTAATCTGGGATTAATTAGAAGAGAGAGAAAATTAATCTAGGATTAATTACGGCAAGAATTTATCTGGGAAAAAATTCAATTAAGAGAGAGAACGATTAATTTGGAATTAATCGATAAAATTAATATAGTCGATATATTAAATGAAATTAGATTTCATAACGGAATTAAAATTGGATTTTAATTCGGGCGAACGAATTAATTTAGAATTAATTCGCGAGCGACTTTAATAGTAATTTTTCTAGGCATAATTATTTAATTAAATTTGATTTAATTACGTCGCAACGAAAAATTCGTTAATTCAAAATTAACGAACCCGAGCCCATAATATAGTTTATGGGCCCACTCGAATTTTAAATCAAAGTAGGGCCGACCACAAGTCACATCACTTGTCACTTTACTTACCTTTATGGTGATGGAATTTGGTAATGGTTGGTGACTTGTAACTTACACAAACTTGAGAGACTTGTGATAGACTTTTACTAACTTTGGAAGTTTGGAAATTGATTACTTGATTTTGGAAATAAAAAAAAACACAACAATTCACTCTCATTCTCTCCTCACCACCGAAAATCACTCTCTCCCTCTCCTAACCTCACATTTCCGAGAGTTGTAAGAAGTTTAAGGGGAATTTTGTTGCAAATTTCTCCATTGCTAGCACATCAAAGATCATACAAAGGTGATAGTGAAAACCTTTCCCATTGAGTTTGGAATTCAAACAACAAATCTTGGAGCTTATCATTCATACAAAAGGAGGAGCTTGGAGCACTTCAAAGGAACAAATTTATGTTCTCAACACATCCACTCTACCGTTCAATGTAAGTATTTCCGCTACTTTTTTGCGTATTCACACTTATCTTATGCTTAAATGATCTTGGGATTGATCTTAGAGACCCAACATGGTAATATGTCTCTGATGTATGTGTCGAGACTTACCATTATACATTATATTTTGGGCTCACCCAATAGCCGATTGGCTATCACAATGTATGCTTATTGCTGGCACCGGTTTGGGCCAACTTGGAATATCCTCCAGGAAATTTCAAAGCCATTCCGCTTCTTCCGCTGTTTTGTCTAATGCTATGAACTCTGATTCCATAGTACATTGGACAATACATATTTGCCTCGAGGATTTCCATGACACGGCTGCACTACCAAGTGTGAAAAAAAATCCACTCGTAGATTTGGAATCCACTGTATCGGATATCCAGTTAGCATCACTGTATCCCTCTAGAACAACATGATATCTCGCATAATGCAGCCCATATTTTGAAGTTTATCTCATATACCTCAAAACTCTTACTAGGCTTTCCTGTGGTTATGTTATGGATTGATCGTGTGTAATTCGTGAGATACATCAGACTTCCGATGATTCTCAAATACTCTAATTGCGATACGCTTGAGCCAATATTCTTTGATAGATGAAGAGTTAGGTCTACATGAGTTCTAGCCACATTTATATCCCCTTTGTTATATTTCTCAAGTATCTTCTCAATATAATGAGTCTGAGATAATATATATCCTTATGATGTCCTAGAAATCTTAATTCATAGGATCACATCGGCTACTCCTAAATCTTTCATATCAAATCTGCTTGATAACACTTTCTTAGTAGACTGAATCATTTCATGATTACTACCAATTATCAGCATATCGTCTACATAGAGACACACAATGACATATCGTTTTTGAGTTGATTTGGTGTACATACACTTATCACACTCATTGGTTTTGAACCCACTTGATAACATCTCTTTGTCAAATTTCTCATGCCATTGTTTAGGTGCTTGTTTTAATCCGTACAGGGATTTTACAAGTTTGCACAACTTCTGCTCTTGTCCAGGAACATTAAACCCTTCTGGTTGTTCCATGTAAATTTCTTCATCCAATTCACCATTCAAGAATGCCGTCTTTACATCCATTTGATGTATTTCAAGACCAAATATAGCTGCTATGGCTATGAGCATTCTTATTGATGTGATACGAGTCACTGGTGAATAGGTGTCAAAGTAATCAAGGCATTCTTTTTGTTATAACCTTTTATGAGAAGTCTTGCTTTGTACTTATCTATTGATCCATCCGGTTTCATTTTCCGTTTGAATATTCATTTATAGCCCAGTGGCTTACAACCTGGAGGAATATCAACCAACTCTCAAGTATGGTTCTGTAGGATGGAATTAATCTCACTGTTGATAGCCTCTTTTCACAAAGGTGCCTCCGGCGAAGACATCGCTTCTTTATAGCTTTGAGGCTCATTTTCTAACAAATATCTCAGAAAATCGGGACCAGACGACTTAGATGTTCTAGCTCTTTTGATACGTCTAGGTTCAATTATCTCAACGTTTGCACATTGATCTGATTATTAGTCAACCTGATCACTGTCTTTGACTGTATCAATAGTTCTTTTTAGAGACTCTATTCTTTGTCTTTCCTTACATGGAAATATCTCTCCAAAAATGTCGCATTCCTTGACTCAATTATCATATTCGGATTGATGTCAGGAATCTCAGACTTGTGTACCAAGAATCGATACACACTACTATTGCGAGCATATCCAATGAATATACAATTAACAGTTTTGGGTCCTATTTTAACCTTCTTAGGTTTATGAACCATTACTTTGGCAAGACACCCCCATATTTTCAGATATTTGTAGGAATATACATAACCTTTCCATAACTCATATGGTGTATTGTCCAATCTTCTGTGAGGAAGCTTGTTCAGAACATAGTTTACGGAAAGTAAGGCTTCCCCCCACAAGTTCTGAGGTAAACCAGAGCTTGTCAACACAGCGTTCATCAGTTCCTTCAACGTCCAGTTTTTGCGCTCAGTAATCCCATTTTGTTGAGGCGAATAAGGAGCAATGGTTTCGTGAATAATTCCATGATTGGAACAATATTCACCAAATGGTGACACATATTCACTACCTCTATCGCTCCTGATTCTCTTGATTTTCTTGCCAAGTTGATTTTCAACTTCGTTCTTATAGTGATAAAGCTCTCAATAGCTTCATCTTTGCTCCTCAGCAAATACACATAACAGAATCTTGTGCTATCATCGATAAAAGTGACGAAGTACTTTTTACCGCCTCTTGTTTGCACAATATTCATATCACACACATCAGTGTGTACAAGTTCCAAGGGTACATAACTTCATTCTATGGAGTGAAATGATGTTCTATGCATTTTTGCTTCAACACATGCCTCACACTTATGTTGGCTATCAATTGCAAATTTAGGTATAAGGTCCATGTTAATTAATTTACGCATTGTATCATAATTAACACGTCCTAACCTCCCATGCCATACATTTTGTGACTCAATAATATAAGCGAAAATTATAGCTTTATTAATAGTACTGTGTCGATTGACAGTCATTACATTGAATTTGAAAAGGCCCTCAGTGAGGTATCTTTTTCCTACATAAACATCATTCTTGGTCAATACAAATTTATCAGAAATAAATGCAAGCTTAAAACCATTCTTGCTAAGGAGAGAGCCCGAGACCAAGTTCTTCCGAATATCAGGAACATGTAAAACATTCTTGTAGGCATTGCATTTTGCATACCGAACCCGATGAGGAGTCTTATAAGGAGGCACCGCCTTTTAGTCGTGGAGTTCGCGGAAAATGGTCGAAGGAAAGGTTAAGTCAAGAGATAATACATTTTGGAATTAATTCGCTAAGTTCGCTTAAAATTTGCTTGCTAAATGTTCGTTTCAAAGCGTTTCTACAAACCGAAAATCACCGCAAACCCTTCCAAGCCCACCTAGATACCCAAATCCACATCCAAAGCCCATTAAACCATTTATTAGCAAACCCCACGCCCATAGTCTCCCAAAAACAATGTAAACACAAGCCACCAACCATCCACCTAATTCAAACAATGTAAACACAAAGCCACCAACCATCCACCCAATGTAAACACAAGCCACCAACCATCCACCTAATTCAAACAATGTAAACACAAGCCACCAACCATCCACGTAATTCAAACAATGTAAACACAAAGCCACCAACCCCTCCACCCTTGCCTATAAAAGAACCCAAAAATCCCACCAAGAGATCCATGACAGCCCCCCACAAACTGCCTTCCTTCACGTATGCACACAGCCCCTGAACCACCCTCTGAATCACCTCCATTCAGCCCTCAAACTAGCGCCCAAATCAGCCCCATTCTGCCTTCAAAACTCACGCCCAAACTGCCTCAGAATCACCTCCATTCAGCCCTCAACTAGCGCCCAAATCAGCCCCTGAAACAGTCCACCAAACAGCCCATTGTCACGCCCAATTAAGCCCCTGGAATTTGTGCTCAAATTACCCTAATTTTAGCCCCCAAACCAGTGCACAAACTGCCTTAAACACTCTCCAAAATTCGTCAAAAACAGCAGCTCAAATGCCCTCAAAACAGCCCCCAAAGTCACCAAAACAGTGAGCAAAAACTGCACTTGAAGATCCTTGAATAAACCAAGCAAACGGCAGTCCAATACCCCTCAAAATTCACCAAAACAGCCCATAATCCACTGCCAACCAGTGAGCCAAGTGTGGAGACCTGAAACGCAGCGAAGCGAACTGAAAACAGCAAGCAAAGTGGCAAAACAGTGAGCAAAGCACCAAAACAGCGAACCGATGTGATCGTGGTGATTTAGCCTTTCCGACGGTTGTGTAACGTGTCTCCGAGCAAAAAAAAAGGTTAGACCTGAGGGTTTATAATACAAAATTTTCTCACATAAAATAATAATTTAAAAATGTATTTTATGGTATTTTAGCATGAGTAGTTAACTTGGCATGTTGTTGGAATTGGCTCACATGAAATAATGACTTAGAATGGTTATTTGAGCATGTTATTAGAATTAGTTTACATGAAATGATGAATTAGTGTATGATGTGATTTTGGGGTGAATGAAATATGTGTTATTTCTTGTGGTATATCGGATGGAAACCCAGACATAAATTCCGTAGCCGAATCCGAATGGACGGTAGTGCGGTTGTACTCGGGATACAATTCCACGTACCACTCGAAAGACACACGTATTTTGTTTTATCCAAACTTGTGTTTGAGCATGATTTAATTGTTTAGTATGATATTTATTTTTCTATGCATGATTAAGATGTTTAATATGTTATAGTTTTATGCATGATTAGTTGGTTTTTTCTAAGCATGATGTAGTCGTTTAGCATGATATTTATTTTCCTATGCATGATTAGGTTGTTTAACATGATGTTGTTTTATGCATGATTAATAGATTGTTCTTGAGCATGTTGTGTAGACTTGGTTAATATTGCACAAATCCATTTATTACAAATGACATAAGTAAGGGACCATTCCGAACCCAACGGTTTGAGGTCTTCACTTGCGAGGGGTGAGTGCGGCCTTAAATCTCATTTCCCGGTTCACACCGGGTGGCGACTCCATGTTATTTCGAAATCCCGACCGGGCCGCGAGCCCAGAATAGCGTCGTCCAGCTTCTGTGTCCTACAGTCTGGCGACTCCACTGGGGATAGAGAATCGGCCTCGAAACATGTCTTGTAATGGTTGGATTTGTGTTTTAATTAACCATGTTTACTGTAAGTTTAAGGAATTTAATCAAAGGCATTGTTAGGGCTAGGTGATGTTTGGTGTCTTCCTTCACTCACTACCTTTTTACAAGGAAAAGCTGTGAAGGCACCTAGATAATCATTTTCCTAGGGGATGGTTGGTGTCTTCCTTCACTCACTACCTTTTTATAAGGAAAAGCTGCGAAGGCATCTAGATAATCATCTCATGTGATAGACTAATTTGGAGGACTCGTTATTTATTCCTGTCACCAAGCGATAAGAGCCTAAGGGGCTTGGGTATCCACAGTGAGCCTCGCTCCGCCCTCCCTCTGGGGAATCTACAACGGGAAGTCCATTTGACAGTTAGTCACATACCTTAACTTGTTGACATATAAGGTGCACCTATTTGGTCGTTTGAACCCTTGAGTGGGGAGTCCTAGTTGTGGGTAATCCTTTGTCAATAAGGGTCTTTGTTTACATTCCTAAAACCTACACGTAAACCGTAGTTTTATGACTCTTAGAAATTATTTACTATTGCTTGTGTTTTGGACCATTATCATTTGGATTCATTTGGACTGATTGTCAATAAATGTGAACTTGTTGGCCCATTTAAACAGGGACAAGTTCATGTCCTTTGACTATTAGGCCGAAAGTTTCTAAAATGCCAATGGGCCATTTTGTGTTTAGGCCTTTTATTATTTGAAGTTGTTTAGATATATTATTGCAAAATGTAAACTTGTTGGGCCTTTTCAACTGGGACAAGTTTGCACTGCACAATAGTATGATTGAATACTTTGAAATGATAATAAGCTGATTTGTATATGTATTGCACACATCTTATACGCCTCACGCATACATGCATCATGCTAACCCTTATGTTTCAAAAAGCCATCATAGATTCCCGTTGGGTTAGGGAAGAAGGCAGACTCATCAAAAGACCAGCAGTAAACATGAGTGAATCTGTCAATGAGGGATCCCGAATGGATCAGATTGAAGCAAATCTCGCCAAAGTGACTGAACAACTGCAAGCTCTGACTGCTGCCATGTCTAATGTAGCTGTGCCCCGTTCTGGGGGTAGTTCTGAGAATGAGAGGCGTGAAGAGCCTCAAAACAAGGTTAATGATGATATCCCGATGTTTGAAGATGACATGGCTGAATATGCCGCTGGAAGAGTGGCCGGGTCTCAGGCAGAATTGCAGAAGCTCCGTGACCAGGTTGAGTCAGTTACCCGCAAGATGAAGGGTAAGGATGAAGACTTGTTAGACTATGAGGCAATGACCTTTGAGGAACAGTTGCCTGCTCAGTTCAAGATGCCAGATATGGCCAAGTTCAACGGAAATGGAGATCCAAGGGTCCATCTTCGCCAGTACGTTTCAATTATGAGTTCAGTGGGTTTGTCGAAGCGCCAGGTCCAGAAAATATTCGGCATGTCACTTGAGGGAGCTCCTGTGGTCTGGTACCACAGCCTTGAGAAGAAGATTAAAGAAGACTGGAGAGAACTAGCTGATGCCTTCTTAAAACAATATGTGACTGACTTAGAGATCGACTTGTCGCTCCGCGACTTGGAGAATACTAAGCAGAAGCCTGATGAAAGCTTTAAAGAATATGTGGATCGCTGGAGGAGCCAGCTTTTGAAGATGCAGACTCGGCCCTCGGAGAATGACCAGATTAAAATGATCATCAAGGGCACCAAGCCCTCCCTTTACAGCAAGTTAAGGAGGATGACCTCTATGATTACAGACTTTCGACAGTTGAGAGAGACTGTTATGGATATCGAGGAGGAAGAAGCCGAGAATCGGAAGTTCTATGGCCAGAATATAAGGAATTTTGGGGGGACACTCAGAGACCAAACCCGCTACTGCGAGGTTGCCGTCATTAAGAACCGACGCTTATCCAACCTGGGAAGACCCTTGTCCAAAGTGCTTGAGAAGTTGATAAGGCAAGGACTCTTAAAACCTTTGGAGCCTAGACCACTCCCAAATCCTCCCCCACCAAACCTTAATATGAACCGCTACTGCAACTTCCACCAACAGCCTGGCCATGACACCGATAGTTGTGTCCGTCATCGCCATGAGATCCAAGATTTAATTGACTCCTATAAGATCCCAGACCCTGAAAAAGAACAGCCAAACACACACCGCAATCCCCTACCAGATTATCACTCAGTTCCACCACCCACCTACATGATCAACTCTGGCCTACCCGAAACCTTTGTCCTTCCGGGTTCTCGACCACCAAGCTTCTTCCATGGGATATGACAATGATGAAGAACCATAGGCCAAGAAGAAGACAGTGTTGCAAATGATGAGGTTGTTCCTCATAGTTTATTTGATCCTGTTTCTTTTAAAGTAGACATTGATTTAGTCTACCCATTTGAACTATTTTCTTGAATGATAATAAAGACGTTCATGTCTCTCACTCGTCTGAATATGCGATATGAGTGTGTTTGATAAAAGCATTCAATCTTGGTACTATGATACTCAATGATGCTTAGAACATGGAGAATCTTCGGAAGAAGCAAGAAGAAAAGATAAGGTAGCCATTTAAAAACTGGGAAATGGAACAGTAAGATTGTCAGACTTGGAAGGGAATGAGTTCACCGAGCCGATCAATGTTAACAGATTGGAGCTGTATTTAGCCTGAGGAAGAGAAGACTGAGCAGTCACCAAGAGAATTGGAAGAAGACCTAACCTAATGGGATAGGAAATTCGTTCATGCATACACGTAACTTGCATCCCTTGTTTTGTGTTTTATGTTTGCAGATTTCAGAGAAAATAGAACTAGCAGGAGGAAACGCACTGCGCCGAGGAGCACAATGAGGGTCTACCCATCATGAACAGGGAGGACCTCTACACTTGCACGTATACATTACATGCACACGTCTTTATTTTGTTGTTTTGTATTCGCAGATTTTAAAGAAAAAGAAAAAGAAAGCGGCAAAGACCAAAAGGGGACACAAGCAATTCATTAGGGGTGGCAGAGAAAAAGAAGAATTCATGAGACGCATCCTAATGAACTTATGCCAAGCAAGAGGCGTATTGAGTACACAATTCCTTTGCTTTAATTATTGCTTTGGTTTGCTTTTACTTTTTTATTTTCTGTTATTTTCGTAAGTATGATCCATACTTTTTGACCTTTCGTGACTTGTTTTGGAAATCTTGTAGAAAGGATCTATAACTTTTGGGACCTTTCTTGACGTGTTGAGGTGGAAGGGATCCACAACTTTTTGACATATCACGATCTCCTTTGTTATTTTCTGTTATTTTCGTGGAACGAATCCACAACTTTTTGACATCTCACGATTTCTCTCGTTGTTTTCATAGACAGGATCCAGTGGCTTTTTTTGACTTCTCACGACTTATTTTGTGGTTTAGCTAACCACCATTCGGTGAAAGGTATTAGTACAATTATTACTAATCTTTTTTTACTATAAATTGAGCTCGATATTTCTTTCCTCAACACATTTAAATATACATCCGAGTAAAAGAGAGAAAATGGAAGCCACTTCAAAGAGACGAGTTGAAACCATTTGTGTGTTTTGCGGTACCAGTGTGGGTACTAAACCGCAATACATAGAGGCAGCACAAGAATTAGGTCGAGTCATCGCTGAACGGAATATGCACTTGATATACGGTGGAGGCAATCTTGGACTGATGGGAATTGTTTCAAAGGCTGTACGTGACGGAGGCAGTCCGGTTCTAGGAATCATCCCAAAGCCTTTGGCGGAGGCGAATCTGATAGGACCATCGAACGGAGAAGAATTGCTTGTGCCGGGAATGTCAGAGCGACTGGTGGAAATGATTAACCGTGCAGATGCCTTTATTGCTCTACCAGGAGGCTTGGGCACGTTGGAGGAAATGTCTATAGTGCTATCTTGGGCAAACCTAAACATACATCAGAAACCTCTTGGATTATTTAACGTTGATGGGTTTTATGATTTTCTCTATGTGTTTCTTGAAGACAGCCGAAGGAATGGGTTCGTGACGAAACCTGTGAACGAACTCCTCTTCACAGCCAGAACTGCCCAGGACTTAATTGACCAAATCTTGGCCTTTGAACCGCATGTGGACCCTATCATTTCCGAGATCAAATGGTCCGAGGAAGATCGTGGTAAAAAGCGTAAACTGAATCTGGATCTTAACCTCTAGTCTTTTGTATTACTATCTCGTTTATTTTGTGTTATTTGAATAAAAATAAAAACTAAAAAAAAAAAATGGAAAAAATAAAAGAATTTGAGTAAGAGAAGTCTTTAATAGTTAGACATATGTCCTGTGATGACATTGAATGCTGTAGGGGAAAACCCTAGAAACGATAAGTGCGAGGCACGCTCTATTCCGGTATTCTGAATGAATTGATCTGAGTTAGACTCACAAGTACCTAATTACGGGATCCTATCAGTAGAAACCTGAGTAGTTATCGAGGTGACTAGTTGAAAAGATGATGGATTGGTGAATGACCGTTTGCCTGGGTGTCCACCCTGGTTTGCTGATGCTATAATATATGATATGGTTGGAAATAAAAATAAAAGTCTCTGAAATAAAAGAAAAAAAAAAATAGACCACCTATAACCGATAAGCGTGAAGCTACCCATGGGCGAGTATTAGGACCACCATGAGGAGAAATGCTACCTTAAAGGGTAGGTGTGTTAGAAAAAGAAAAGAAAAAAAAAGAAAAGAAAAAAATGAAAAGAGAGAGACAAAAGAAAAAAAAAGATGAAAACCATATCATGTTGAGTATGCTGAAGTAATCACAGAATGTGATTAAGACATCCAGGTTGGTTAGACCCACTGGTTCGATTCTTTGAAACGAAATCACCAAGTTGGCTTACAAAGGATTAAGCTGCGAAAGAGCCTTAGCACACACACACTAGGAGTCTAGTTCAGATCACCTAATCAGACGATCAGAATTGAGTGTATCGAGTACTTTGAAGGTTCTTTGGTTTTGACACGAAGCATTCGTTGAGGACGAAAATATTTTTAGCTATTAAGATTGTCTCGAGGAGAGCAATATAGCATGTTGAAATAAATCATTTGCATCACTATCAGTCCTTGCCGGGTACGGCACTCTGCGGGTTGAGGCCCACATCACTATCAGTTTCGCCAGGTATGGCATCCTAGGGCCGAGGCCCACATCACATCAGTTCAGTATCAGTATCGTCGGGTACCGCACTCCGGGTATGGAGACACAGTATCAGTTCTGCAGGGTATGGCACTCTGGGGGCGAAGCCCACATTAGCTCCAGTATCAGCTCAAAATGGGAACAAGACCCACGGGAACAAGACCCACGGGAACAAGACCCACAACTCAATTCAGGGAACAAGACCCTCAGCTCAAAAAGGGAACAAGACCCACGGGAACAAGACCCACAACTCAATTCAGGGAACAAGACCCTCAGCTCAAAATGGGAACAAGACCCACGGGAATAAGACCCACAACTCAATTCAGGAACAAGACCCTCAGCTCAAAATGGGAACAAGACCCACGGGAACAAGACCCACGGGAACAAGACCCACAACTCAGTTCAGGGAACAAGACCCTCAACATAATTCAGATCGGGAACAAGACCCACAACTCAGTTCAGGGAACAAGACCCTCAACACAATTCAGAACGGGAACAAGACCCACAACACAACTCAACACAATTCAGGGAACAAGACCATCAGCTCAATTCAGGGAACAAGACCCTCAGCTCACTTCGGGAACAAGACCCAGGGGTCGCAGTACCTCACCACTAAATGAATTCAGTTCGAAGTAGTAGGCAAGTCAGGTGGCAACTGGCGAGCCAGTTTGGGAATGGACTTCATCACATCATATCATCGGTTCGGGAATTGACCACAGTACGGTGACAGTTCGGGAATGGACTTCGTCATATCACATCACAGCAACACTCCGGGAATGGAGATCGGTTCGGGAATGGACCACAACATGGTGACAGTTCGGGAATGGACTTCATCACATCATATCATCAGTTCGGGAATGGACCACAACACGGTGACAGTCCGGGAATGGACTTCATCACATCATATCATCGGTTCGGGAATGGACCATAACATGGTGACGGTTCGGGAATGGACTTCATCATACCACAACACAACAACGGTTCGGGAATGGACCAGGGGTCAAAGCACCTCAACATCAGCTCAGTTCAAACATATCAGGCGGACCAGGTGACAGCTGGCGAGCCAGGTAAGTAAAAATGCATTGCATGAACTTTGATAGGATTGTCACTGGCACACACTGAACAAACCCCATCAAAGTGGGGGCGACTGTAGGCATTGCATTTTTGCATACCGAACCCGATGAGGAGTCTTATAAGGAGGCACCGCCTTTTAGTCGTGGAGTTCGCGGAAAATGGTCGAAGGAAAGGTTAAGTCAAGAGATAATACATTTTGGAATTAATTCGCTAAGTTCGCTTAAAATTTGCTTGCTAAATGTTCGTTTCAAAGCGTTTCTACAAACCGAAAATCACCGCAAACCCTTCCAAGCCCACCTAGATACCCAAATCCACATCCAAAGCCCATTAAACCATTTATTAGCAAACCCCACGCCCATAGTCTCCCAAAAATAACAATGTAAACACAAGCCACCAACCATCCACCTAATTCAAACAATGTAAACACAAAGCCACCAACCATCCACCCAATGTAAACACAAGCCACCAACCATCCACCTAATTCAAACAATGTAAACACAAGCCACCAACATCCACGTAATTCAAACAATGTAAACACAAAGCCACCAACCCCTCCACCCTTGCCTATAAAAGAACCCAAAAATCCCACCAAGAGATCCATGACAGCCCCCACAAACTGCCTTCCTTCACGTATGCACACAGCCCCTGAACCACCCTCTGAATCACCTCCATTCAGCCCTCAAACTAGCGCCCAAATCAGCCCCATTCTGCCTTCAAAACTCACGCCCAAACTGCCTCAGAATCACCTCCATTCAGCCCTCAAACTAGCGCCCAAATCAGCCCCTGAAACAGTCCACCAAACAGCCCATTGTCACGCCCAATTAAGCCCCTGGAATTTGTGCTCAAATTACCCTAATTTTAGCCCCCAAACCAGTGCACAAACTGCCTTAAACACTCTCCAAAATTCGTCTAAAAACAGCAGCTCAAATGCCCTCAAAACAGCCCCCAAAGTCACCAAAACAGTGAGCAAAAACTGCACTTGAAGATCCTTGAATAAACCAAGCAAACGGCAGTCCAATACCCCTCAAAATTCACCAAAACAGCCCATAATCCACTGCCAACCAGTGAGCCAAGTGTGGAGACCTGAAACGCAGCGAAGCGAACTGAAAACAGCAAGCAAAGTGGCAAAACAGTGAGCAAAGCACCAAAACAGCGAACCGATGTGATCGTGGTGATTTAGCCTTTCCGACGGTTGTGTAACGTGTCTCCGAGCAACGAAAAAAAAGGTTAGACCTGAGGGTTTATAATACAAAATTTTCTCACATAAAATAATAATTTAAAAATGTATTTTATGGTATTTTAGCATGAGTAGTTAACTTGGCATGTTGTTGGAATTGGCTCACATGAAATAATGACTTAGAATGGTTATTTGAGCATGTTATTAGAATTAGTTTACATGAAATGATGAATTAGTGTATGATGTGATTTTGGGGTGAATGAAATATGTGTTATTTCTTGTGGTATATCGGATGGAAACCCAGACATAAATTCCGTAGCCGAATCCGAATGGACGGTAGTGCGGTTTGTACTCGGGATACAATTCCACGTACCACTCGAAAGACACACGTATTTTGTTTTATCCAAACTTGTGTTTGAGCATGATTTAATTGTTTAGTATGATATTTATTTTTCTATGCATGATTAGGATGTTTAATATGTTATAGTTTTATGCATGATTAGTTGGTTGTTTCTAAGCATGATGTAGTCGTTTAGCATGATATTTATTTTCCTATGCATGATTATTGTTTAAAACATGATGTTGTTTTATGCATGATTAATAGATTGTTCTTGAGCATGTTGTGTAGACTTGGTTAATATTGCACAAATCCATTTATTACAAATGACATAAGTAAGGGACCATTCCGAACCCAACGGTTTGAGGTCTTCACTTGCGAGGGGTGAGTGCGGCCTTAAATCTCATTTTCCCGGTTCACACCGGGTGGCGACTCCATGTTATTTCGAAATCCCGACCGGGCCGCGAGCCCAGAATAGCGTCGTCCAGCTTCTGTGTCCTACAGTTCTTCAATGTAAGCTCCTTTCCAGATGTCATCTTCAGAACTACTGTGCCTTTTCCAACCACTCTAGAGGTAGATGATAACTGCGGTTTATACCCACTTATTATGGCATCCTTAGCCTATTATTCTGTTATGTTTCGAGTCATTTAATGCCATTTATAGTTTATTTTATGTCTTAATTGTAGGAAGCATTAGTACATGGATCTTGGGACATTTACATGTGTTTTAAGACCATATGGATGCATTGGACACGTACGGGAGCATAGGAAACAGCGCGCAGTGAGAAAATTATTACTGGCACCGCGACACCCAAGTTCAGGTGCCACGACGCCAGCAAGCAGACACATCCCAACCAAAAAGCCGAGGATTTGGCACTGCAGCGCCAAGTCCTGGCGCCACAACGCCCTCAGCAAGACCACGCGTTACATACACGTTCCAGAGGCTTTAGCGCCGCGGCGCCCAAGCCCAGGCGCCGCGGCGCTGCGGGAAAGGCAGACACGTGTTCCAAAAGTATATTTTTAGGGTTTTTAAGATACCCAATGACACCAAGGCTCCATTATAAATACATTAGTTCGTCCAAACTCAAAAGGGGAGGCTAATACACAGCACAAAACACCAAAATATATATTTTAGAGAGATCCAAGGAGGAGGATTGAAGAGCAACAAAAGGAGACAAAGGGGTTGACATCCGAAGAGGAAGAGATTCAATTTGGATTTTTATCTGATTGTTTCTTTCTTAGAACTCTAATGATTTCCATTAGATTCATGACTTGTTTATCATTGTTTTTATCTTTTGTCATGAACTAAACTCCTTAATTCTGGAGAATGATGTAATCGATGCTTGAACCTTGTAATTTTTTGCTAATTTGGTTATGAAGTCTTATTGATTTATTTATATTCTTTTGAGTTTAATGCTTTGTCTTTGTTGGCCACAAATATGATGATATATGTTTGAAATCTATCACTCGAGAGAGGAGATTTTGAATAGATATAGAGAATATAACCTAGGATTTTATAGAGTTCGAGAGAATCTGTAGTTCTTTGAAGTCGTTAATATAGAATCACAAAGCGTAACGAGTTGTTAACTATTAGATTTTTATAGAGATATCGAAGTCTGTAGTTGATGATATTTTCACTCGGCACTCGAGAGAGGGAGTGGATATTTTAGGAGTCTTGACTTATAAACAATATAACTGAACATTGATTAATTGGCATGACAAATACATAGGCGGAAGCTAGGTGAAATCAGGATCTAGAATCTCTATCGTATTAGTTCCTCCTATCAAATTATTTTTATATTTATTTATTTAATTAAATATTTATTAATTATCTCTATATAAAGTTAGTATTATCAATTGTAGTATTTAGTGCGATTTAACGCAATCCATGTGGGTTCGACACTCCAAACTCATTTATACTAAAACTTGACATCGTACACTTGCGGTACGATATAAAATATCACAACAAGTTTTTGGCGTCGTTGCCGGGGAATGTTTGTTTAATTCACATTAATACTACTACCAAGTAATCTTAGATTTAATTTAGATTTTTATCTTTTATTTTATTTTATTTTTTATTTTGTTTATTGATTTTTTTTTTTCTTTTGGTGCTTCAGTGAATGCAAAAATCCACAAGTCTTGACTCGCTCTTGTTTGATCCTGAAATAGAAAGAACAACGAGGAGACTAAGGAAAGAAAGGAAAATTGAACAAGAAGCAATGGCAGCTGAAAACAGAGAGATCAACCCACGCCAGGTGGCAATCAGAGATCACTTCAAGCCTGTCATTAATGATACCTATTCTGGGATTGCTCATCAACCAATCAACGCTAATAATTTTGAGCTAAAACCTGCATTGATCAACATGGTACAAATGAATCAGTTTGGGGGTTCAGCTGTAGAGGATCCCAACTTGCACTTAAGGATGTTCATGGAGATCGCAGATACTATAAAAATGAATGGTGTGAGTAAAGAGGCTATCAGACTACGCTTATTTTCATTCTCTTTACGGGATAAAGCGTGGGATTGGCTTCAATCAATACAGACGGGGAGTATCATGACATGGCAGGATATGGCCACAAAATTTCTTGAGAGGTTCTTTCCACCAACTAAATCAGCTCAACTGAGGGCAGAAATCAGTATATTTAAGCAGCTGGAAACTGAGACTTTGTATGAAGCATGAGAGCGCTTTAAGGATTTACTACGAAGATGCCCACAACATGATTATGTAGATTGGGTCCAGATTCAGTTGTTCTATAATGGGCTGAATGATTTGAATATGACTGTGGTTGATGCAGCAGCTGGGGGAGCTCTATTCAGGAAATCAGCTGAGGACGCCTATAATTTGTTAGAAGAAATGGCCATTAACCATTTTCAATGGCCAAGTGAACGCGCTACTGTGACCAAAGTGGCTGGAATACATGAAGTGGACCCTCTTGTGGCACTTACAGCTCAGATTTCCACCTTATCTACTCAAGTAGCAGCCCTGAAAAATCCACGAGTATCATCCATTGAATCAGTGGTGGCTGCAAATAGGCTATTATTGGAAGGAGAACAAACTTTGAGCAAGTCTAATACGTGAACAATCAGAACTTCAACAACTATAGAGGAAATCATGTGCCTAACCGTTATCATCCAAACCTGTCATATGCTAACACAGAGAATACCTTACAGCCTTCATCTGGTTTTGACTATCAAAGAGCTGAGCAGAAATCTTCCTTAGAAGATTTCATGAGCACATTTAATGCTAATACTTCAGCGAGGTTTGAAAGAATGAGTCAAGGCTAGACAATATTGAGACACACATGGAAAATATCGGGGCAACAATGAAGTCCTTAGAAACACAGATTGTGCAGATTACTTCCTCAATGACCAAACAACAGTAAGAGGTATTTGGATAAACAGCCACAACCTCCAAGCTATCTTTTTCATGCCAAAGCAGCCAGTGGATACAAAAGAAGAAGCTACCATGACCACCATTTGGGCGGTTGCGTCTGGCTGAAGACGTTAAACTTTGCGCTAGCGGGGAGGCAACCCTTGCATTTGTTTTATTATTATTTTTCTTTATTTTTAATTTTTATTTTATTGTGTGCTATTTGTTTATTTATTCGTTTTGCATGTTATTTATGCAGGTAGCACGAGACACACAACGCCCGCGCAACCAAATTCTAACCAGCAGGAGCATGATCAACTCCATGCACGGTAGTGTTGTTCCTCACTCTTGTTCTTTATATTTATCTTTCATTGAGGACAATACAAGTCTTAAGTTTGGGAGTCTGCGCATGTTGTTTACTTGTTATTTATTTTTTTATTAAAAAAAATTAAAAAATTAAAAAAAAAGTTTGTTTTAGTCCTATATAGTAAAGCATAAATCCTATGATGATATTGTTTGTTTATGAGTGAAATTTTAGAAATGATAAGTGCCCAATTTACTTTTATCTGATGCCTTGAGTAGTTGATCTATGTTAGACTCGTAAGCACTCAATTATAGGTTTTTAACAGTGAAAACTTAAGTAGTTGGCAATGTGACTAGTTGAAGAAATTGCATGTCGATGAATGACCGTTTGCTTAGATATCTATCCTGATTTGCTAGTGTTATGATGTACGGTATGACTAGAAATAAAAGAAAATGTCTCTAAAGAAAGAAATTAAACCACCTATAACCGATAAGCGTGAAGCTACCCATGGGCGAGTATTAGGACCACTATGAGGAGAAATGCTACCTTAAAGGGTATGTGAGTTGAAAAAAAAAAGAAAAAAAAGTTCAAAAAAAAAAGTGCAAAAAGAAAAATCATATCATACTGAGCACAAAATAAAGCAATTACATAGCATAATTGAGATATCTAGGTTGGTTTGACCCATCAATCTCAATTTTTAAACGAAATCATTGAGTTGGCTTACTTAGGATCAAGCTGTGACTGAACCTATACACACACACTGTGAGTCTGGCTTAGATAATTTATTCAAGAACTTAGATTTGAATCGCAATTGCATACTTTGAAGGTTCTCTAATTTCATTTATAAACTTTATTTGAGGATAATTTTATGTGTAACTATCAGGACTATGCTTTTGTTATTTTTATATTTTTGCATGATTGTGTGTGAATGACGTTTGTGGGTATCGTCGATGTAAGCCCTCACGAGACTATAACTCGTCCACTAGGGCCTCCTAGGGGTTTAAAGGCTTGTTGCATATGTTAAATACAATCGTGATCCCTACGAAAGTGGCTTAGTTAATTTAGTTATTTTTATTTGTTTATTTATAATTAGTTTTTATTTTTATCTTTTGCTCGGGACTAGCAAAATCTTAAGTTTGGGGGTGTTTGATAAGTATGGTTTATACCCATTTATTATGACATCCTAAGCCTATTATTTTTTTATGTTTCGAGTCATTTAATGTCATTTATAGTTTATTTTATGTCTTAATTATAAGAAGCATTAATACATGGATCTTGGGACATTTGCACGTGTTTTGGGACCATACGGATGCATTGGACACGCACTGGAGCATAGGAAACAGCGCGCAGTGAGAAAATTATATTGGCACTGCGGCACCCAAGTTCAGGGCCACAACGCCAGCAAGTAGACGTATCCCAGCCAAAAAGCCGAGGATTTGGCGCTGTAGTGCCAAGTCCTGGTGCCACAGCGCCCTCAGCAAGACCACGCGTTACATACACGTTCCAAGGTTTTAGCACCGCGACGCCCAAGCCCAGGCGCCACGGCGCTGCGCGAAAGTTAGACACGTGTTCCAGAAATATATTTTTAGGGTTTTCAAGATACCCAATGACACCAATGCTCCATTATAAATACATTAGTTCGTCCAAACTCAAAAGGGGTGGCTAATACACAGTACAAAACACCAAAATACATATTTTAGAGAGATCCAAGGAGGATGATTGAAGAGCAACAAGAGGAGACAAAGGCGTTGACATCCGAAGATGAAGAGATTCAATTCAGGTTTTTTCTTCTTGTTTCTTTCTTAGAACTCTAATGATTTCCATTAGATTCATGACTTTTTTATCATTGTTTTTATCTTTTGTCATGAACTAAACTCCTTAATTCTGGAGAATGATGTAATCGATGCTTGAATATTGTAATTGTTTGCTAATTTTGTTATCAAGTCTTATTGATTTATTTATATTCTTTTGAGTTTAATGATTTGTCTTTGCTGGCCATAAATAAAATGATATATGTTTGAAATCTATCACTCGAGAGAGAAGATTTTGAATAGATCTAGAGAATATAACCTAGGATTTTATAGAGTTCGAGAGAATCTGTAGTCCTTTGAAGTCGTTAATATAGAATCACAAAGCGTAACGAGTTGTTAATTATTAGATTTTTATAGAGATATCGAAGTCTGTATTTGATGATATTTTCACTCGGCACTCGAGAGAGGGAGTGGATATTTTAAGAGCCTTGACTTATAAACAATATAACTGAACATTGATTAATTGGCATGACAAATACATAGGCAACAGCTAGGTGAAATCAGGATCTAGAATCTCTATCGTATTAGTTCATCATATCAAATTATTTTTATATTTTTATATTTATTTAATTAAATCTTTATTAATTATCGTCGAAATAAAGTTAGAATTATCAATTGTAGTATTTAGTACGAGTTAACGGAAACCATGTGGGTTCGACACTCTAAACTCATTTATACTAAAACTTGACACCGTACACTTGCGGTACGATATAAAATATCACAACAGTAGACGAGTTTCTCATTGTCAGATGATCGCCGCCATCGACCTTCTGAAATGATGAAAACATCTTGCTATCAGCACATATATGACGAGTAGCCCCAGTGTCTACCCACCATTATCTCAGATTCCCAACCAAGTTGGCTTCAATTACTACTGCTGATATGTTCATCTATGAAATCTCATCAGTCAGATGCTCATCTTCAGTGACATTGGCCTCATTTTTCTTTTTCTTGCCCTTGTCCCGAGACTTATTGTTTCTGCAGTCATTTTCCATATGATGCTTTTCCCACAGTTGTAGCACTTACCCTTGAACTTCTTGTTAGCTTGGGAAGAATCAGCTCCACTGTTCTTTCTCTTCTTGCTACCCTTTACACCCTCCACGATGTTGGCCTTAGACTCCATAGTCTTGTAGCTGGCCTTCTCGGACTTTCTGTTGTATTCTTCGATCCTCAGTCGAACTCCAAGGTCTTCAAGGCTCATCTGTTTTTTTTTGTGTTTCAGATAGCTCCTGAAGTCCTTCCACGATTGAGGTAACTTTTTGATGATGGTGGCAACTTGAAACATCTCACAGAGTTTCATCTATTCATCCACTATTTCATGACTTATCAATTACAGTTCACCCAACTGAGACATTACCGTTCTTGAATCTACCATTTTGTAGTTCATGAACCTACCCACGATAAATTTCTTTTACCCGACATCATTTGTTTTGTATTTCTTCTCGAGAGATTCCCAGAGAATCTTCGCAGAAGTCATGCCTTGGTACACATTGTACATGGTATTGTCAAGTCCACCCAAAAGGTCATTCTTGCACAAGAAGTCGCCAGACGACCATGTCTCTTCTCGCAGTTGCTTAGCTGTTGTCGATTCACCCTCCACAGGATCCGAAGGATCTTTGAGATACTTAGCCAACTACAGCGTTGTAAGGTAGAACAACATTTTACTCTGCCATTGCTTAAAGTTTACTCCACCAAACTTTTCCAGTTTTTCTCCATGAGTGACCGGTACTGTGTTATTTCCGCTAGCCATGTGTAACTGGAAAAAACAACAGAGGTCAATAAGTCTACAAAAGACAAATTGCACAACGATCAACAAATGATATTGTTCAAGTGATATACCAAGTATCCACTCGTTGTTCTATTGGACAGTAGTACCAATAAACACAAGTCCTTGAATTTTCGACTAAGGTTTCTTATGAGAAGTAGATAAAGGAATATTCCCAGAGGACGAGGGAGGTCCGGAGTAACCACTTAAATCCTTGACCACTTAGGCTCTTATCGTATTTTTGACAGAATATCCTTTAAACACTTCCTCAATAGAATCTCTTTGCAATTCAAACTCAGTATATGTGGATATGTGTATTGATCAACCAAGATTGGATGGAATTACTTGTGTAAGATTACACTTTTAATTCTCACCCAAGTATGCAACACACAATTAAATTTCAACTTTATCACTATGTGTATGCTTGTGATAATTGAACACCCTAATAATAACTTAAATCTATACTACCAAGTTTATTGTTTTACAGTATATGATTTTGCTAAGTTAATATTATTAGTTTTTCTACGTTTATTTTAAACTAAAATTAGTTCCAGAACCAGTTTCGTTAGTGTTGCGTTCGTATCTTCATTCGAACGAGACTGTCCAGTGTGTGCACGTTCGTTTAGCATTCGTAAATACTTTCGAACGAAGTGTTCTAGAGAGTTCACATTCGTGTAGCGTTCGAGAACGCGTTCGAACGGAATATTCCAGAAAATTTACGTTCGTGTTGCGTTTAGGACGCGTTTGAACATTCCAGGGCAGAAAGCTTGCATTCGAGTTACGTTTGAATACGCGTTCGAACGTTCTAAGTCAGAAGGTCGAATGTTCTTACGAAAATTCATATTTTTGCCTTTGCGTTCGTCGGGCGTTCGAACGCCCTTACGTATTTTTAATGCACAGAGTATATTTTCCAGAAATTTCTTATCAAAGCATGCGAATTTTCATCTAACAACACTGATATGATAAGTTCTTAAGTTTGTTGGTTATATGGTGTCATAAAACGAAAACAACATGCATTAAACAATCAAAACCAGAACGCAAATTCAAATCTACACTAACATGCATAAACCCTAAAACTTAGAAAATGAAGAAAACCTTGTAAATGACGAAACTTGCAGTCCAAGTCGAGATGTATCTCTGTCTTTAAGAGCTTATTAGCCCCGTCTCGGTGCTCTACGGGTTCTGTGGCTAACGTCCTCCCATGATAACTTGGATTCCTCTTCTTCAATGGGCACTCCTTAAGATATATTGAACTGAGAAAATGGTGGAACTCTCTCTGACTCTAAAACAGTAATATGAGACTCACCATTCGGATTTTTCAGATCAACATGAAGGCTTCCTTATAAAGGCATGAAATGGTGCCTTAAGGGCACCCTTAGGTTTGGGGTGCAACCCTTTAAAGGGTTATATCCCTCCCATGCACCCCTTGGAGCCTAGAAGTATGTTATACTCAATTGGAGGACATATCCCTACATGTATGTACCCTTCCTATAGGGTACCATCCCTCATCCATAAAAAACAATAATATTTGAAGAATTTATAACAAAAACACATAATCCAATATGTAAGAGTTCTTAAAACACTCAAACCTGAGATCAACACATATATGAACAATATTCAGACATATATAAATTTCTTTATCTAACGGATCTTCAAAATAAATTCATTTATATTAGTGTCCAATCCTATTTAATCACATTATACAAGTCACATCCATTTACATGTCGCTATATGAACAATTTAGGATTTCATCGTCGTATCAAATATTAAATGGACCGTAATTATAGATAAATCATAAAAAAATACCCAACTTTGTTGCATATATACTGAGTTTGATATTACACAAGTAATTTAGCGTATTTTTGTCAATTTATAATTTGTAAAATTTAGATGAATGAAAAATATAAAAGTTTTATTTATTTTAGTGTTACTTATTACAAGCATCTTTTAGGACATAAACCCTAACACCTTTCTCCATTGGGAAATATATGAAAGTGATATGTGGTGTGATGTTGATGCATGTATGAAGAAGTACCCATCTCTACTTGATTTATGTATTGCAACTTATAGTGTGACTAAGATTGTACTTCACTAATCTAGTTGAGGGGAAACCAATTACTTATAAGGACGATGTATTGACATGGTTTGACATGTTTACATTGAATACAAGAAGGTTATTATTGAAGAGGATTTAGTTGTAAAGATGATATTAGTTAGGAAGCACATAAATTATAAAAAGACAAGTGTCATCAATGATTGTTCATTCTTCGACGTCTCCATCTCGATGAGTCTTTCACAAGTAGAAAAAAGTAATACAATATGAAGATTTTCGGGTTTCAGTGAAGCCTTATAAAGAAAGTTATAAGTTTGAGCTGCCATATGTAGACCCGGCCACGGTTCCGGTTCGAACAGGAACCGAACTGGAACCGAACCGGAAGGTTCCGGACCGGAACCGTTGGCGACCGATTCGGTTGGGGTTCGTCCCCAACTCGAACCGGTGGAACCGTAGGTTCCACCGGTTCTACGGTTCCGGTTGGAACCGTAGGGTGCCATTGGGGGGCAGGGAGCCAACGGCTCCCTGCCCCAATAAGTAAAAAAAAAATTATTAAAAATTTATAAATTACTAATATATCCCTAATAACGGTAATAAAACGGTTATATTTATGGGCATTTTTGGTATCAAAAAAATTCTAAAATTCTAAAAATATGATTCATTTTTCATTATTTCAACACACCAAATTCTCAACTCTCTCATTTCCTACAATTCTCTTATTCTCAATCTCAATTCATACAATTCTCTTAGTTTCAATCTCAATTCAATTAGTTGTTAATTTGTTAAAATTTTAACAATTATTCAATTTTCTTATTTTTCTTCATAATTTCTCAAACGAAAAATGGCAAGTCATCTGAGAACATAATGTCAAATATGCCAACCCAAGAGAGCGGCCCTAGTGTCAGTGCACAATCACGGAGAAGAGAAGTTAAGGCTCGGTCCTCAGATATTTTCAAAATTCATTTTATTTGGAACGCCTAGAAGATGATTCACAACGAGCAATTTGCAATTATTGTGGGGTTATCTATGAATTTTCTGGTGGATACGGCAATATGATCAAGCACATGGAAAAACATCATCCAGTTGAATTTGGCATTGATACGACGCAAACTCAAATGGCCAGGTACGCATCATGTAGTAGAGGTACGAGTGCTGTAGATTTATTTAAATATTCTGATGCAAAAAATAGAGAAGAATTTGTGAAATTAACTTGTATGGCACATCTTTCTTTAAGCTTTGGTGAAAAACTGCATTTTACTAATTACATGCATAATGCTTTAAATCCTGCTGCATGTAGAATGACTCGAAACACAACAAAACGTCATATTTTTAAATTATACAAAGATGATAAAATTATTTTAAATTAAATATTTAGAGAGATGAAAGATCGTATTTCTATATGTTCTGATATTTGGAGTGACTATTGGCAAACACACTCATACATGAGTGTGACTTGTCATTGGATTGATGCATCGTTTACCATGCAAAAACGACTTATTGCATTTAGAGTTTTTGATGACCAACATACTGCACATAATATTTATAGAATGATGAAGGTAATTTTTGATCAATATGGTTTAGTAGAAAATTTTTTAACAATTGGATTTGATAATGCATCTGCAAATACTGCATCCATCAATGATTTAAAAGAAATATGTCAACCAAATTTAGGGGGTCGATTTTTTCATATTCGTTGTACATGTCATGTCCTTACTTATGTGTGCAAGACAGTCTAAAATTATTATCACCTTTCATTGATCAAATTAAAACGGCACTTAACTGTATTTGGTCATATTCTCAAGTTAGGAGAGAATGGACGAAGTTTTGTAAAATAAATGGTATTAAACCGATTAAATTTTCAAGAGATGTTCCAACACGTTGGAATTCAACTTATTTTCTTTTATGTCAGGCATTTCAATACAAAGATGCATTATGTAGTTTTTTTTTCTTAACATGTTCAAAATGTCACACTTTATCCTAGTCAATGGGATATTTGTGAATTTTTTTTAGATATTTTAAGAGTTTTTAATGATGCTACTTTAGTTTTTAGCGGTGTTTATTATCCTACAGCACATTTATTTCTTCTTGAGAGTTTAAATATTGTTGGCACTCTCGATGAGCATGTTGACAGTAGTGATCCTAATGATATTGTTTTGTTAGAAGCCATTACTGTTATGAAGGTAAAATGATTGAATTATTTTAGAGAAATTCATTTACTTTATCTTATTGCTGCTGCTGTTTTTGATCCTAGATTTAAATTAGAAGGTTTGAATGGTGCTTTACAAGCTTATTATGGTTATTTAGGAATATTAGATGAAATTGATATTACAAGATTAATGACGAAATTAAGAAATGATTTAATTGTTTTATTTAATGATTATATTGTAAGATATAACTTAGGAACATTAGGTGAATCTAGTAGTAGCGAACCGGTAATTCAAACAATACTTAGCGCATGGGATCGTTGGTTATTGCAACGAAATAAAAAGCTAGGGATACGACAACTAATAACCCTGAATTAGATAATTATTTATATACAAATTTTGAGTTTTCTAATGAAAGTTTATGCAGTAAAAATTTTAAAATCCTTGAATGGTGGAACCAGCATCAAAATATATACCATGTTTTATCAATTATTGCTAAAGAGATATTGGCAGCACCTATTTCCACCATTGCGGTTGAGCAATCCTTCAGCTTGGGAGGTAATATATTGGAAGCTAGGCGATCTTAATTACATCCAAGCACTCTAGAAGCAACAACTTGTGTGGATGATTGGACTCGAGCTGATTTGAGACAACAAGAAGATGCCCCCGATGATTTTGAAGATTTATTCGATAATGCTTCTGCAAGTGCAACAACAAGTGCAAGCGGAACCGGAGCCGAATGATCAACTGATAATGATGATTGATAATTGTAAAATTGTAAAATTGTAATTTAAAAATGGGATATGTCTTAAAATTGTAATGGAACTACGTGAGCTTTGATTTCTCTCACCCTTGGAGGATACGTAGGCAACTTAAATTTTTAAAAATTTAAGCTCAAGCTCTTCAATGTAATAATTTTTTTATTTATAAAATTAATCTCATTTATTTTAATTAATTTTCAAAATTTTTTTTAAAAAAAAAAGGTTAGGAACCGAACCGGTCGGTTCCGGTTCGGTTCAAAGTTCCGGTTCCACTTAAGTGTGGAACCGGAAATCGGCCGGTTCGGTTCCGAACCGGAACCAAACCGCCGGCCGGGTCTAGCCATATGTTTTGCAGCCATACATCAAGTTTCATCCTCGAGATAATAATGTAATTCGATGATGAGTTCGTTTCTAATTATGGAAGATTGATATAAAGAAGATTTCTTTGTTCGTTCGTTCGAATGGGCATATTAGCCATTCGTACAAACATGACATGGGTGATTTTGTTCAAACGAATTATCTTACTGTTTGATTGAATAGTTTATTTTATATTTTAAGCGTTTTTTCAATTCAAATTTAATTCAACATGATCCATAAACCCGTTGTTACATAAGCATTTAATAAAATCAAAGAATTGTTTGAAAATCTTTGTGTGTGTGTATATATATAATCCATCTTGAAGTTTGGCAAATGTTGATTGGACACGGATTGTTATACTGTAGCCTTTCTGGGAGATGAATTTGACTTCTGACCTTTTTATTTATATCCTCTTTAATCCATGATTGACAAAACTTTTAGAGCACTATTGAATTAGTGATACTCAATTTGACATGCACGACTAGTTCAATTACCAAACTATGTATGTGCATCATAATTACGTTATGGATTAAATGAGCTTTTCGAATTCGAACTCTGCTACTTAGACTGGAATGCAGAAAGTGAAAAATAAGACACCAAGTCTTATTTAGATCTTGAAAATACAACAACCAATACAATAAAAAGGATAGAAAACATTACAGATGGATTTGTAACACTTATTTACATAGGAAAATTATTAAATCAACAGTAAAGAACTCAAGGGATTCAAAACAAATGGGTAAAGAAACAAACGAACTAGCAGATTGGAAGAGGGGCACCATTCCAGTCACTGAGGCAATCCAGCATTGGATCAATGATCTTCCCCTGGCACATTGCTGTAAACACTTGATCAAATTCCTCGCCGGGCGACCTAACCTTTTCCCCAGTTAGCAAACTTGTCCCCAGCTCCTCCCTCACAAACTTGTACAATGGGTAAGACCTGCATTCTTTGATCCTGTTGGGGATTGTCGGGTTTCCATTCTCAACAATCTGCCTGGCATTTTCAACTTCTTTCGGCAAAAGGGTTTTCAATTCCTCCTCAAAGGCTACAATCTTCTGAAAGATTGAGGAGTTCACGTTCTCCTCATTCTCTCCATTGTTCAATGCATGCTCAACAAGTACTTGCCTTAGCTTTTGCATCAATGGATAGGTGGCACTGCAGGGGTCATCTATGTACGCAAAGACGTATTCTCGATCAACCACTTTGAGCAGATCCTTCTCACAGAATCTTGATGGATGAAGTTCTCCATTAACGCCCATAGTTAAGACTTTTTTAGCTACTTGGCTCACGGCGTTCTTCACTGTATTCTTCAAATTCTCCTCCAAATGCCTCAAATCAATGGCTTGGCAAAGTGCTACCAAGAATGTTGAAGACATGAGCTTCAGAATATCGATAGCTTCGGCAGTTTTCCTTGACGAGATCAGCCCCAAGGAGTTTACATCTTGGTTATGCTGCTCAGCACTTTCGACATGGTTAGTTACAGGATTGGCAAGAAATTGGAGCTCAGAACAATAAGAAGCCATGGCAATTTCAGAACCCTTGAAACCATAATCCAGGCTTGGATTTCTACCACCAGAAAGATTTGATGGCAATCCATTGTTGTAAAAATCATTGACAAGCTCAGAAAATTGAGCAAACATAAGCTTCCCCATTGCGGCAATAGCCAAACGTGTGTTGTCCATTGAGACACCAATAGGGGTCCCCTGGAAATTGCCACCATGCAACGCCTTGTTCCTGGAAACATCAATCAAAGGGTTGTCATTCACCGAGTTTATCTCCCTTTCAATCGACTTGGATGCAAAACGGATCACTTCAATTTGAGGGCCAAGCCATTGTGGTGAAGTTCTCAGAGCATAACGATCCTGTTTTGGCTTCTGCAGAGGATCAATCTCATGTAACTTCTTAGCTGCTTTAACATAAGCGCTGCCATCCAAAATGTGTTCCATTATAGCGGCAGCCTCAATTTGGCCAGGATGATGCTTCAATTTGTGTGTCAAATGGTCAGTGAATTCAGGTTTGCCTTGCATCACTTCAGCAAAAATTGCTGATAAAATTTCTGATAACACAGCAAGAATGTTAGCCTCAAACAGAACCATAGAAGCTAATCCAGAACCAACAGCAGTGCCATTCACAAGAGCAAGCCCCTCCTTAGGCTGCAACTCAAAGAACCCGAAACCCGCTTTCTTGGAGGCTTCTTGAGCATCAAGGATTTCTCCATTAGGCCCGGTTGCCTTAGAATTAGGCCGGCCTGTGAGCAACCCGGCAATGTAGGACAGAGGAACAAGATCCCCTGAAGCAGTGATTGTTCCGCGAAGAGGCAAGCATGGAGTAATGCTGTGATTGAGCAGCTTGGTAATAGCTTCAAGGATTTCAAATCTGATGCCAGAGTATCCCTGGAGAAGAGTGTTGATTCTCACAAGCATGGCTGCTCTTGTTGCTGAGTGAGGCAGCATGTGACATGACTCAGTTCCATTGCCAAAAATTCCAGCGTTCAAAAACCTGGACCAAAAAACCACCACGAGATAAATAAATTATACTAGTTTTGAACTGTGGAGATATTATGAAAAATTGATTAAAAAGGCTGATTAAAAAGTAACTGAATGATTAGACTTTGGGGGTGCTTTTGAAGACGAGCTGAATTTTATAAGAACCTTTACTAAGAGTGACAATGCATGTCGGGTCGGGGCCAGACCCATTTTTTTAGAAAATAAATTTTTTGAAAAAAAAAATAATTTTTAAATTTTTAATACTTTAAAAAAAATTAAGAATTTAATATTCAACTTTAAAAATTTAATTATAAATATATATATTTAGAATTAAAAATTAATTTATATAATTAATTTTTTTTAATTATTATTAATAAAAAATATATCCATCAAAATATGATGCCAGGTCTTAAAAAAAGACCCCAAATCAGGTTAAATCTAATCAGACCGGGCTGACCTGGACCGGAGTTGATTGGGCCGAGGGTTTTCCTACCAAATCTATTGGCTATTATATTATGAGGTAAAATAAATATATAAGACTGTTTTCAGAATTTACGTGGACCTCTCTTGGCCATGGCAAAAACCACATACTCCTAGGCTGAGTCGACAAATAAATTCTATTACTGAGTCAACTCGGCCAGTTCAACCGAGTCTTAATTGCAATTTATACATGGCGGTTATCCATTCAAGCTATAAATTATATACGGACTCGCACACAGCATGAAGTTTAACTAACGCACCTAATGAGTTCTTTCTGGAGAGCACCGCCATTCTTGGTTCTCCTATGAGAAGTAGCGCCAAAGCCAGTGGTAACGCCATAGCTGTCAGTACCCTTGTTCATGCTCTCCATGACCCAATCACTACTAGCCTTGACACCTTCTCTAGCAGACTCAGACAGCTCCACTTTGACGCCAGACCCATCAGACGACGTCGCAATGGCAGCCACCTGAGCTATCGTCAACGTCTCACCACCAAGCTTCACCACCGGCTTCCTGTACTCCTCCACCATGCGCTTCACTTCCTCCAAGTGACTCCCTTTCAACGTCTCCGACATCACTCCCCAGTTCAACGGATCACCAGAACTGTAACTTTTGCTGCTGCACAGACTCTCCAAGCCACCGTTCTGGTGGCCATTCTCAGCAACAACTCTTCCCTCCATATCTTATGATATGTTACAACTTAAAAGTACAAAAAAATACCCAGAGAGAAAAAAATGAATCGAGTGATTGAAAGAAGGAGAGATAAAGGAAATCTAATGGCTATGTGATTGATTTCCTGAGGAGAAGAGAGGGATGGAGTTGGGATTTTATAGGGAAAGCACAAGGCTGTGAGTTAGTAGTAGTAGTAGTTGTTGTTGGTAGGTAAGCACAAGGATAGCAGAGGGAAAATGCGGGGTTGGTGGGAGAATCATCAGGGCCGTTGATTCTGAGATCATCTAAGGGTCAACAATGTGGTGGCGTGGAGTAAAGTGAGCACCTTATTATTGGAAGGTCAAGGTTAATAAATAACGTTGACCGGAGTATGTAGAAGTAGGGGTTGCGAAAGGAAAATGGTGAAAGATTAAATCTGGACGATATAATTATCAAAACAACGTGGTATTGATAATTAATAAAAATTAAAAATATTACAATCAAAATAATATTATTTTAATAATTATTTTATTTCCATTTATCATTCTCGTTGTTAAAAGTATGCGGTTGGTGATGGATTAATTATTGGGGGCTCAATAGTAATTAACTCGATCTCTTTATAAAAATGAATCCACCATGTTGGATTAACACGGTATCTCAGCTTATTTTAAAATGTGGAGGTTTGGACCCTCTATTTTTTTTTTAATCGTTGAAAATCCTACCGCCAAATCATTCATTCCGGACTTAAGCGGAGCAGGTGAAACCCTGACCATCCCAGGCTCTTATAAGAAACGCACTCCTTGGATTCGAACCCAAGACTTCAAGGTGAGATCCTGAACTCTACACCACCAAACCACACCTTCTGGGGACATGGAGATTTGGACCCATTAACTATACAAACACATAAAAAACTTATATATAATTAATAAAAAAAATTATTATAAGACAAAAAATACTACAAGAAATAGGTTCTTTAGCGGCGTCGAAAAAATCATCGCCAAATATATATTTAGCGTTGCCAAAGTACATTCGACGTTAAAAATATTGACATTTAGCTTCGCATTAAATTATCCAACGTTAAATATCAACATTTAGCGTCGAATATAGGTAGCGACGCTAAATGTCAAAATTTTCAGTGTCGTTATCTATATTCGACGCTAAAAGATTACAACTTTTAACGTCGATACTGAATTTCAACGTAAAAAATCATAATTTAGCATTGCAACCTATATTCTCGATGCCAAATGTTGTACTATCTAGCATATAATATATGTTGCGACACTATATGTCATACATTTAGTGTCGCCATTGATGCAGGCGACGCTAAAATGTCTGTAAAAAGACCAGTAGCTCATGCTCTCTTCTACTATTTATATTCATTCTTCTTATTCATTTTTCAATACCCATGTAAAAATACTCATTTTCGTCATTTTCAACCACATTCCAACACTAAGCTAATTAAGATATTTATTTTCTTTAATGTATCACTATTATTATAGTAATTGTTTACCCATTATGTATTTTTGAGTAAATATTACTTTTTGAATTTACCTGATTCATTAAGGTATGTATTTTAGTTTATGAGTTTATGAGTTTATTATTATTATTTTATATTTATAGATATTTTTGTTGATATGGATAAAAGTTGGATGAATGTGCCCAATAGATTGAGTATCAAATACTGTAAAAGGGTGGAAGAATTTATGGAAGTAGCAAAACAAGTTGGTGATGCAGAAGATCGTGGGTGTTGTCCATTTAATAAGTGTTTGAATAGGAGAATGGAATATTTGAGCGAAGTTATGGATCACTTATACATGCCAGGAATTTCAGAGACCTATCGGATGTGTGTTTACCATGGAAAAAATTACAACTCTGTCTCCCAGTATACCTATTCAGAAACTAGTACCAATTATCACGAGCATCGTCAAGAAAATGATGATGATGATATGATTGCTACTTTGCATGACTTGCAGGGTTTTGACATTTGGAGGAGAAACATCACATTCAGAGGAGAACGACAAACATAAAGTGTTTAGTCAGTTATTTGAAGAAGTTAAAAAGATACCTTTTGATTGTGCTGACATGTTGACTTTGAATTTTATTGTCAAACTACTCCACATTAAAGTAAGTAATGAAATGACCAATAAAAATATTGATATGATGTTAGAGTTTCTTGGACAGATGTTACCAGCTGACACATAATTGTAAGAATCATATTACGAGGCGAAAAAATATTACGTGATTTTGGATTGGGGTATGAATTAATGCACGTTTGTAAGCATGATTGTGTATTATTTCGTGCAGAGCCTGAATTCCTTGAGAATTGACAAATATGTGGAGAAAATCGATATAAGATCTGTGGTACTGGGAAGAAGGTGCCTCAGAAAGTGTTATGTTATTTTCCATTTACACATAGATTATAAATATTGTTTATGTCCCATTGCATCTGACATGAGATAGTGATGAGCGGAAAATACATCACTATTTACCGCCCCTTTAACCTAATATTTTGTTTAGTTTCTCGGGTTTTATGAACGTTTTGATGTGTTTTTATTTATTTTATAGATAAAATAAAATCGGGACTCAATGAAATCATTCAGGACAAAATATGAAACAAATAAGGGTAAAAATTGGACTTGCCATATGGATTTTGGAGGTTGGAAACTTGAAATGACGTTTTAACGAAGTACAATTTCGGAAATTTCAGTTTTGCACAATGTTCATATTTTAGCCATATATTTCTACTCCGATATCGGATTGAGGTGATTCAAGTTCTAGATTAAAGAAGAGTAAAAAATCTACAACTTTGATGTTCATGGGAATTTCGAATTCTGAAGATTTCATGACCGAAATGGATGAAAAATATGAAAGTATGTTATGTGTAATTATTAAAGTCATTTTCAAAACAAAAAAAAATGAAAATTGTCAAACTTCCTCCAAACATGCTTGCATGTTTGGTGGAGGATTTGGTGTCATGTTTTGTGCCATGTTTGGTGGAGCAATTGGTGGAGAAATTTGTGGAGGCAAAATTTTGCCTATAAATACCAAGCCATTTCATTTGTAAATTTCATACTTTCCTTGGTTTCTTGAATAAGAATTAAGGATTGTATCTTGTGTGTTTTATTTAGTAGTTTTGTAATATATTTTTATTTTTAGTTTTAGTAGTAATAATAGTTTGTGTGTTTTTACTTTCTTTTATGTTTGGTGGTTAATTTCAGCTAGGGGAATGATGCAACCTTTAATATGATAAGGTAGATTAATCCCACTTAATTTATAATATGGAAATTGTAATTTAATAATATGGATTAAAGTTGATACCGCCTTAATGGCTGGTTTTATTTATTTGACATAATGTGACACCGCCACCGCCTATATGACTAGTTTATGGACAAATAATAACACCGCCTTTATGGCTGGTTTGACTTAATTGGATAACACTGACAATTTCTATATTATAATAAAGTGATATTTCTTCTACATTTGAAATATTAAAGGTGGATCCCCTAACCCCAAGTATTTTATTTTTATTCTAGGGAAGTGATGAAACACAATATTCATGAGTTTAATAATTGATTTAATTATATTATGTTTAATGTTTTGGTTTGTTTATTGAATCTTAAGCTTAATGCTTCTTGTTAACTGACCATTAATAAGATTGATGGGGTAAACTTAAAATGAACTTGACGAAGAGATTTTAGGTTTCAGCCTTAGATTCAATAGCTCACGGTCTCATCTCGGGGAAAATGACTCTTAGGTAGATTTCCTTACAGGATAGGAATATACATGTCAGGCGGGGTAGCCACAATTGGAACTTGAACTTAATGAATTCAGGTAACTTGGTTAACATAGAAATATGATTAATAGAGTTATTTTGGGTGTTTGCATATGACCATTGGAATATGCTTTTGCATATGTTCGTGTTCCAGGTTAACAAACTGATTTATTACACATATATAATAGAATCAATTCATCATTAGAATAATATTGTGTGGAAACACAACCCAGATGTTGTCTTTATTATTAATTTCCTTTGTTTTATTTTGTATTTTTAATTATTTTCCAACTTATGGTTCTCTATTTTGGTGTAGCACTAAGGGTTACATGGCATGTCCAGTGTGTGCGGATGATACATCTTCACAACGTTTTTGGAAAATGATTGGATATATGGGCCATCGAAGATTCTTAGACCTTAGTCATCTATGGATGAGAAGTAAATTATCTAATGGTCGTCTAGAACCTAGAAGAATGCCCAACGGTTTATCTAAATTTGACATACTTTGCCAACATCAGAGACTCCCAAATACTACATTGTATGAGAGAAAATGGGTTCACCGCTATGCCTATGACGTCGGTGACCACTACATTGTTGAGCTCGCAGCTCGTAAAGAGTACTGATTAGTACGCAGAAGAATAATCGGTGAATAAAGGAGTCGCCACCCAGTATAAGACATTGTGAATGATTTAAGGCCGCATTACATCCCTTGCAAGGTCCGACCTTAAATCCCTTTGGGTTCGAAATGGTCATTTATTGATGCGATATAATACTTATGCTTAAAAGATGATCCAAATGTCTTTAAATGCATAAATCACCCATGAACAATTTATATTGCATATAATCACACAAGACAGTTTATATTTCATGCATTAACCAACACTCATGAAAGCAATAATAACACAGAATAAATAATGAATAAAACAAATTCGGTCGGACTTATCTCGGAACCAGCCGAATATGTATATTAGCATTCTATGTCTGGTCAGACATGCTGGATGTCTGCCCGGATTTACTGCGTAAACCAAAAAACCCAAAACACATAAGTATACATGAGATCAAATAACAAGGATAGGTCATGGCAAGCTTGAACCTAGTAACCATAAAGTGCAGAATCATGCATAGTGGTAATAGTAAGACAGTGATAAGACAAACATAATGGTTATATTACAGTAGTAATGATAAAGTAGTAAAGAAAGACACGTGTAACCATTTCTAAGTGGTATATGAAATTATATCCCGAGTACAAATCGTATTACTGTCCATTCGAATTCGGCTATAGAATTTACTTTTAGGTTTCCATCCTATATACCATAGAGAAGTGAGTGTACGTAGTCAGATGTAGCAAATTATACGACTGGAGTTACTGTTCGATAATTGTATGTCCGACCGAACATACACGATGTCTTGCTGGATATACGGCTTCGAAAAGAGGTAGAATAGAGATTAAAGTGCCCTCAGATTCTTACCTTTTGTATTACTGGCTCCGGAAACGCCTCTGGAAAGTTCAAGTAGGTTGTTGGATCACTTGCTAGAGAGAATTCAAGGATTGATGTGTTTTGGGTCTAAGATTCTGCTTGTTTGTGTTTGTGGTTTTGTTTGATGTACGTATGTGTCTCAAAAAGCTCTTTGTGCTCAATTTGCAGTGTTCAAGCTCTGTTACGTCTTTTTTCCCCGCTCCCTATTCTTCACTGTTTGTGATGTCCCCCTTTTATAATGTCAGGCTGCGAATTTATGAGGGAAAATATCTCTTTTAGCAAGGAAAGTAATTGTAATGGAAAATGATGGAAAAATAAAGGGACTATTATGGAAGATGACTGATTTTTATAGAATTTGGTTTAGAAGGAAAGAAGAGATGCGGAAGTTTCATAATTCTGGAAACCCGCATATCCAGCCCGACTTGTCTTTTATGTCCGATCGAATGTGGTTTGATGTTCGGTCAGAGTTGGTATCGTATATCCAGACTTATTTTGGATGTGCTCTATCTTGGAATTTTCCTGGGGTTTCTTTTCCAACATTAAACCTTGCAACATTTCTCAAACTTTTTAGGTGATGTTCTTGTAAGATACTCATCATCGGGGTATAAAAATACAGTGTCTACAGTCGCCCCCACTTTGATAGGCCTTTGCACTGTGTGACAGTGATAAGTCTATCAAAGTCATGCATGTATTTTTACTTTCCTAGTTCTTCGGGTGTCACCTGACTTACCTGGATTTTATAGTAGTCGGTTTTGTTGATAGATGGGCCCTCGAGCGCTCCAATACTGCGACCGGTGGTGAAATGATTCAACCATCTTGTCTTCATTTTCCAAGTTTTTGTGTTCAAATCCTATTTTGATTTCCAAATTTACCTCTAAATCTAGCAGCATTCCAATACAATCGATATTCCTAATATATTCAATTAGTGTTGGATGCTCGGTCCCCCTATGCCTCGGTAGATTTTCTTATTTTTTCGAAAGTTCCAAATCCTTTGGTATTCTAAACCCTACGTTTGTTATAGTTTTTATAATTTCCAAATTTGTTAGTGTTCCATTCATCGCTCCAAACCTATCAAATTTCAAATCTTTTGGAGTTCCAAAGTGTTCCAAATCTGTCTATTTCCAAATATTTTGGAGTCTAAATCCTTTCAGCGTTTTAAACCTATAGTGTTCTGATGAGCGGAAAATATATCACTATTTCCCACCCATTTAACCTAATATTTTGTATTGTTTCTCGGGTTTTATGAATGTTTTTATGTGTTTTGTGTTATTTTGTAGATAAATAAGGTTTCATGACTCACTGGAATCAAATCAGGGCTAAAACAGTGAAAAACGGACAACAAAAAGGCAAAATCATCATTTGGGCGTCGCTACGCGTAGACCTTCTGCGTCGCGACCGCTAACGTACGCCACACACGTGTCAAAATCAGAGAAGCTTGCTATTATACGCGCTTGCTATTATACGCACTTGCTAACATGCGCCGGCTATGTGTCAACATCACAGCAAATCTGCTATCATACGCCAGACACGTGTCATCATCACATGTTGCCGACACTCATCAGCGACACGCGCCATTGCTTGCGTCATGATGACTTCAGTGTCGCGACGCGCACAACCCTTACGCGTCGCAACACCGAGCCAATAATTCAGCTGTCAACAGCCGCATGTCACGTGTTATCATCTCAGGAAATCATGTGCCACGTGTCACAAATCAACGGCGCGTTGCGTGGCACTTCACGCGTCGCGACGCGTGGCACCCAGATTTGCCTATAAATTAAGGCCGATTTCATTTGCAAAAATCATACCTTCCTGAAGTTCCTAATAAGGGATTAAGGATTGTATCTTGTTTGTTTCGTTTTAGTTATTTAATTTATGTATTTTTATTTTTAGTAGTAGTAGTACTTTCCTAAGGTTCTGAATAAGGATCTAAGGATTTTATTTTTATTTATTTAATTTTTGCACTTTTAATTATGCACTTTTATTTTCAGTAATAGTAGTAGTTTATTTACTTTATTTTTTTTCTTTTATGTTTAGTAGTTAAATTTCCACTGGGGGAAGAGTGAAGCTTTTATTATTATAATTTAGATTAATCTCCTTTAAATTATAATATATATATGATCTTAAAACCTGACTTAATTAGATACCGCCTTTATGATCGGTTGGACTTAATTAAATTGATTTTAACCTGACTAAACTGGATAACGCCTTTATGGTCGGTTGGAATTAATTCAAAATATGAATTAATCAGGATACCACCTATATGGTCGGTTGATAATTATCACGTAAATTTATATATTATAATAAGGGAGATTTCTAAATTAGAAATAGTAAAGGTAGATTAATCTCACTTAATTTATAATATGGAAATTGTAATTTAATAATATGGATTAAAGTTGATATCACCTTAATGGCTGGTTTTATTTATGTAACGTAATGTGACACCGCCTATAAGGTTAGTCTTTATGTGACAGATGATTACCGCATATATTACTGGTTTATGGATAAATAATAACACCGCCTTTATGGCTGATTCAACTTAATTGGGTAACACTGACAATTTCTATATTATAATAAAGTGAGATTTCTAAAAGTGGATCCTCTAACCCCATCATTTTATTTTTATTCTAGGGAAATGATGAAACACAATATTTACATGCTTAATAATTGATTCAATTATATTACGGGTTATATTATAGTTTGTTTATTGAATCTTAAACTTAATGCTTCTTGTCGTCTGATCACAAATAAGATTGATGTGGTAAACTTAAAATGAACTTGGAAAAGGGATTTTAGGTTTCAGCATTAGATTCAATAGCTCACGATCTCACTTAAGGATAGATAACCATTAAAAGATTTCCTTCCAGGATAGACATATACCTGTCGGGCAGAGGTAGCCATAATTGGAACTTGAACTTAATGAATTCAGGTAACTTGGTTAACATAGACATATGTGTAGGCACTGTATTTTTGCATAAAGCCCAATGATGAGCCTCGTACGGAGGCACTACCTGATAAGTCGCGGAAGGTGCGGGAAAATGATGTCGGAAGGGAAAATTCAAAAATTAATACCTCGTCAAAATTAAACTCACTAGTTTAGCCTCAGGTTCGCTTAGTCGATTTCTGTTTTAAATATTAGTCTCGGCCCAAAACCCCTGCAACCCATGAAAGCCCATATATTCATACACACCCATCCAAAGCCCATGCAACCCCTTAGGCCCACACGCCCAAGCCCAATCCAAAATAATAAAACCATATGAAATATGTGCCAAATCTATGCTAATCCCATTCCAAATTAGCCAAGATTAAATCTCTCAAATTTGGAAGGAAAATCTTGACCAAGATGGGAGAGGGGCGACACACAAATAATAAGATGAAACCCTAGCAAAGAAAACAAGGAGAAACCCTAGCACACCACTATAAAAAGGATACAAAACCAAACCCTAAGCTCTTCTCTCCCAACACATTCACATGGCTCATTCTCTCAAAAAGAAACCCTAAGACTCTCCTCTCCGATCTCTCCATTTTCTTAGAACACATGGCCAAAAATAAGAAGAAACCCTAACCTATTTCTCTCTCAACCACACACGCAATAACCCAAAACAACAAAAGCCTCTTCTCCACCGAGCAAACAAGAACAAAAACGAAAAAAAAAACACATAGCCCATCTCCATTCACTCACACACGGCCTGACCATTAAAGAAACACCCTAACCTTCTCTCTCATTCTTCTCAACCTTCACAGCCTCACTCTTATCTCTCTCTCATTCAGAAACCACAATCACATCCTATCTCTCAACTTAAACCACACAACACCACTGAACAAGACAAGCCTAGAGCGTGAACAACGTTCAACAAACACAGCCCCACCGAACCATCACAAACAAACGAAACCTACACTTCCTCATGTGAACCACAACCACGACATCAACAAACAAACACATGCAGCCCCACACGTAAACAAATTCAGCCCAAGCTCCCCCATTTACCGAAGCCATTAAAAAATACACACATGCCATTCACACCCACTCACACGTTCAACACATCACCAAGCATCAACCGACACAACAACACACACAAAACAGCCATGCACTAACCGACAATAATAACAAACAGCCCATGCCTTCACCGAACAAAACCATCACAAACAGCAACCCACACAACCCCTAAAATAACCCGAAAACAACCCCCAAAATAGTCCCTAAAATCGCAAACAAAATCGTGAACAAAGCTGCCCCAAACAGTCCAGAAAACAGTGCCAAAACCGAGATAAAACAGCAGTTAAAACAGAGAAAATAGTGGCCAAAAATAGAGTGGCAGAACTATCAGAGACCTTCATATAATGAACCAACATATTTCACTGAACCACATTTTCCATCTTATCCACCATCAACCTACGATCTTCAAGGACCAAAACCATCAGTGGGAAGACATTTGATAAACAGGCTCGAGAAACGGGAAGCTGAACATGATGCAACATATTTGGATCACATAAAAACCTTACAGAGGCTGACAAATGAATTGAGACAAATAATCAACAACCAGAATAATAAACCTAACAGAAAAAATTCAAATAACACTGATGAAGCCTTCGAGTACCAAAGATATCACGATGACACCTTAACAGAGGAAGAGGCTGAGCAGTATCAGGAGCCAGAGGTATCAGTTCAGAAGCCCGAACCAGCAGAATCTCAATTTTATTTTTATTATTCATCAGACTCTGATGAGGAAAAAGAGGCAGAGCTGTTTGTACCAACACCAAGTGATGATGAAACTCTGCAACCTCAAAATGAAGATCTTGGAGCGTGCATTGCACTGATGTTTGAAGAATAGTTACCCGAGCCATGTATATCAACCACATAGGATAAATGCTTACAATCAGATATATCTTTACATCCGCAGGTTGACACTTATGGAGCATGCATTTCACAGATGACAAATAAAGGGCTGAATGAGGAAATTTTAAAATACATATGTGAAGAAAAAGTGTAGCAAGATGTAGGACAAATGGAGGAGCAAATGTTTAACCATATTGAAGATCTCATGCATTTAGGAGAAACATCACTGTTTTGAGGAGTATAAATCAAAGATATCGCCCAGAAGCTTGACAGAATGAAACTCTTATTCCAAGTCAAGCACCATACGAGACCTCCTGATTTTCTTTCTTTCTTTCCAGGAACCATTGGAGCGACAAATTTTAAAAAGGTGGCACAAACACTGAATGAGACAAAATTATTTTTGCCATTTTACCGTTGGAAGAGACCCTTTAAAAGCAACGCTCATGGGCTTGTCTCTAATTGGACGTCCAAAACCACGTTGAAACCTCCTTGACAGATGGACTTCAAACACGTCTGGCTGAAGACGAAAAATTTAGCGCTAGCAGGGAGGCAACCAATGCAAAAATTTTATTTTTATTTTCAATTTTTATTTTTATATTTTGTGCATACATGTTGTAGTAATTTTAATTTTGTGTGTTATTTTTGCAGGGAAAAACATAGACTGAGCATTTTAGGCAAAGAAAACCAGTGAAAGCGGGGTTATCACGAAATAAAGTTTGACAAAATCGCGAAGTTAAAAATTAATTAATCAGAGATGGCAGAGTAAAGAATCAATTCTTGAGACGCATCTAAATGGGTATGTTTTAAAGGTTTTGCATTTTGCAAAAAAAAAAACAAATCACGCGTCGCGACACGTAAAACCCGGCATGTCACGATATATTGACCTAAACACGGAACCCTCAACTTTCGGGCACAGCGTCGCGATGTAGAAACACTGCACGTCGTGACGCGAACGCGATATCAGGCTTTAAACCAGTGGCCACCGCATCTTCTTTTCATTTCTATTTCTTCATCTTCTTCACTGTTCTTCATATTTTCTTCATTTTTATTCACCCAAAACCCGATTTCCCCTTCAAATCACTCAACAAACTCATTAAACTCCAAATCTTCCATTCCCCATTCATTTTTCTCTCTTTCTCACTCGTTTTCTCTCACTTTTTTTTTCATTTTCTCTCTCAACCAAACACTCAAATCTCACCAAATCACTCACCCATCCTCCATTAGTGCATGAATCACTCGGATTTGGGGCTCGACATCGCGATTTTGGTATTTTTTCCTTGTTCTTCAAATTTTTTAATTTTTTTTTCTATTTCCGAAAATTAAAAAATAAACAGTGAGCATCTTTTGTTATTGTGAGTATTTATGATAATTGTTATTGTTAAATTCGTAGAAATTGGGGGTGAAGTTGTGAAGGTTGTGGATTAATTTGTGAAGTGTTAGTGTTAGGTTGAATATTGGTAATTCTTAAAAATCAAGGGAGGTTCTATCGAAATTTTAAAAATTGGAAATGACCCATAAAAGAACAAGAACCTCAGCGGCAGCCGGATATAGTTTCGATGCAATAAAATTTGTATCGGCAGCTGCTGAGCAGTGATTTGAAAAGGGGATGAGACAAAAAGTCCCAATTATGGAGAGGGGTTTTCAGATTAACCCCAGACAGTTCCCTGAGATTGATAATGTTATCGCTACCAGACACTGGCATAAGCTTTGCCAGCAGCCTCACCCTGCTTGTGTACCAGTAGTGCGTGAATTCTACGTCAATGCTTACGATCATCATGTGTACCAGATGTTTGTACGAGGTCAACATGTGACGTTCGATAGTATCACTATCAATAAGTTTTATGGGTTGCTTGATATGAAGGCAGATGAATATTCGGCAACCAGGGAGAATATAAATATGACTCATCTCACTGAAACACTTTGCATCCTTAATGCTGCATGAGAAATGACTAGCAGCGAAGAATACTTAAAGATGAGTTCTAGGTATCTTAAGCCAGATGCCAGGGTTTGGTTTCATTTCCTTACCCGAATATTGCTGCCAGAGACCCATATTACAAATGTAACTAAAGAATGAATGATCCTGTTATACTGTCTGCTGGAGGGATATACCATTGATATCGGTGGGCTGATATCGGCCAACATAGCTTGGGCTACACGTTCAACACAAACTGGCATGCTATACTGCAACTTAATTGCAAACCTATGTACGTGGGCCAGGGTACCAATGGACCATATGGAAGAGATGATGCAGCCCACCACTCATTGACTGCTCGCATTATCCAGCAACTTCAGGCAGAGAGGCATGCTCATAACGGATCATCCTCATCAGCACCTATACCACCACATCAACCTCAACCAGCGCGAAGACCATCACGATCCCGATCTCTGACACAACACGTAGAACGAATGGAAACTCGCATTGACTTCATCATTCAAGATAGCTTGGCCACGAGGCAACTGCTTTAACAAATGGCTCGCCATCTCAATATGAGAGATGAGCAGATTCCAGTATTCTTGACCTACTAGAGGATGGTAGCGACGACGACGAGGCTGAGGACTGAAAACTCATGGTAACATTGTTCATTTATCTTTATTTTGTTTTGTAACGCATTGGGGACAATGCTAGGTTTAGGTTTGGGGGTGAGGGTTGTTTATGTTTAGTTGTTTTCTCCGTCAAATTTTTCTTTCCTGCATGTTTTTCTTCTTGCATGTCGTGTGTTTTGCATGTTTTGTGTGTTTTATTTTTATGCATGATTTATCTTTGAAAAAAAAAAAGAAAAAAGAAAAAAAAAATAGAGTCGAATGATGAGATTGTTTGTCTTAGTAAAAACTTATAGGAAAATATAAATGCTTTTTTCACTTTTATCATATACTTTGAACCTAATATCTAGGTCATACTCATATGCACTAAAACAATAGTTATGTAGCAGTTAGATAATAAGAAATTGACAAAGTGACTAGTTAAAATAATCGGTGCTCATATGCACTAAAAAAATAGTTCTGTAGCAGTTAGATAATAAGAAATTGACAATTGACTAGTTAAAATAATCGGTGGTTGGTGAATGACCGTTTGCCTGAATACCTATTTATGTCTATATTTATTATGATGTGCGGTATGATGAAAAAAAAGAAAAAAAATTTCTTACTTAGTAACCGGGCGTCTTGTCTCAGTAAGCAGTGACTGTTCGCGTCAAACGGTAGAATTTTTAACATCTGAGATCCGAGTAATTAAGTCTGTAGGGGTGTTTTAACACCTAGTGCCCTAAAGGCAACTGGTTTGGGAGTCACTAGCCCAAAGCTCACAATATGGATTAAAGATATTGCAAAAAAAAAAAAAAAAAATCGCGCAGATTGCAGT
>SKCR01038287.1:0-46535 GCA_019454045.1 Zanthoxylum bungeanum | reverse complement strand
TGGTCAAGATTTACTGACACGGGTCAATTAGTAAAATCCTATGAGATCAGTAGATGTCGTATATCGAGACTTGGTAAGATGGTTTATCCCAGTGAGCCATGACTTTTCGGAAACTCGTATAGACATGTAAGTGTTTATTCGATAAACACTAAACGATTCACCAAAGATTTCCTAATAGATGGTACACCAACTTCAATATAATCTTCTCGAGTCGAGTAGCATAGTGTTCCTTAAATTTGAGATACCACGGTGGATATATGAGTTATCCTCCACACTTTGATGAATGTCGCATCAACAAACTATTTAAGACAGGCCTCCACCTATTCATGGGGTATAGACTGATGCTAATGATATTCGGTGTGTATGAAGATAGAATCTGTCAATCCTGTGTACAGGGCATAAGTATCCTACACGTGTTTGCAATTTAGTAAATCAATGACTGTGGTACATTACGGAAGCGAGTTCCGAATGCTATTTATAAATCGTAATTTTGTAAGTCGACTATATTATACCTTAGGGATTTGACGTTCCCATCTATATCCATGGTATAATATGAATAGCCTATGACAAATGGATTATACGTATGCGATGATCTCAACATGTATAGTTCAGCGAGATTATCTATGGTCGTCATAATTTACGAGTGGGTGAATTATGGATACAGAATTGGATTCCGTGACAGATAAATCTGAACTTAGAGAGTCTCACAATATAAAGTGTACTCCTTGAGTACTTGGGGAACACATTATAAATAATACAGATTATTCATAATATTTTTATAGGATTAAATTAGTTAATTCGAATCGTTTAATCGTTAAATGAAAATACACATGTCGGGATATTTTTCTTTTGTCATTTAATGTGTGTTTGTATTTGATAAATAATTATATTAGATACATATTTATTAATAAATTTTGACTTGACACTTGTAAAGTAAATTAATAATTAGACTAATTAATGAATTAGACAATTTACTTTTTACTTGTAACATCCGGTGACCTCGACGACTTGTACGTTACCAGAAACTGATGATAATTATATTTTCGGATGCATAATACTTGATATAAATCATGTTCGAGCAAGTAAGTGCTCATAAAATGACATTAGGGACATTCAACAATTCTTTGAAATTCCGACGCGGAACTCAGCTTACGTCCCATCCCGAATAACCTTTAGTAATCAGGCCATAACTTTTTTATATGATCTCCGATATTTATAAACTTTATATCTTCGGAAATCCAAGACCGAGATCTACAACTTTCGTGATGAATATTTTTCCAAATTCGGATCAGAAGCAGGTCAAAATCATAGTTTTCGGGACTGTTATAGTGAAATTTAGGAATTTACTAGAATGGGTGATGTGGCAAAATCTTGGCCACCCATCTCATGAAAAGAAAGTACCCCTTTGCCTATATAAAGGGAACTATTTTCCCATCCCTTTGATGACAAAAAACATGAGCAAGGGAACTCCAAGGCTTCCCTAAATTTTCATCAACTTCATGAAAATTTTAGAGGAATGATGGTGAATTCCGAAGCTACTATTGGTCAAGTAAATCCCATTTTCTACTTTCTTCTCCTTATTCAAGATATTAAACTTCCATTCTTCACTTGTATGTTCACACTTAGGAACCCTAAGAATTGGAGCTTTGTGATTTTAGAAGTTTGAGCATAATCCAAGCATCAATACATGCTTAGGAGGGCTTGGTTAATGTGCATTTTGAAGGTGTTGTGAGGCTATTGTCATGGGATAAAGTTTTGGGTGTGTGGATGTGATAGGGAAATTGTATTTTGTGAGCTAATGATGCTAGATTTTTGTTTGTGCTTGGATTAGGGATTTAAAATGAGACATGTTAAGTTGAGTTGTAGTGTGTTAATATAAGATTGGAAAATGGAGTTGAAGAGTTGGTGATGATGAGTCATATTTTTAGACGAGCATTGCGACGCACAACTCTTAGTGTTACGAAGCGTTATGAATGATTTCCTTATGTTTATGTTTTATTGAATGAGCGTCGCGACCCCAACTAGCTAGCGTCGCGACGCGGCTTTAAGAAATGCTCTCTACCCAGTTCTGTTTGTGGGTGTGTTGCAACGCCAAGGGGGCCAGCGTCACAACGTGAGGCTAATTTTCAGAAATCAATTTTAGTTCATCCCAGTTTCACCCTAGCTTGTTAGAGGTCACATTAAGGGTCTCGTATCGGCTCACATACACCCGTTACATCCTAATATAAGTATTATACGCCTTGAAATGATAACAAGTGTTTAAATGGATAAATTTAACCTAGTTCCGAAGAATATATTCTTCCATGACTTATATTCTAATTGAGTCTCTCAATTTTAGATCATCGCAGGAACCACAATTCCCTTCGACGAGTGGCATAGCACCAGCCAAATTTCAAACCAATGAGTGGACACTTTATTTCTACTTGATTTTTCTTTTCTTTTATATTGTTTAACGTAAAGACTTACGTTTCGCACATAGGACGTTAGACAGATTTACTTCCAGTTGTTTTAAAGAAAAAGTATGCTTCAGAAAGACTTGATTTAAAAAGCATTAGTTTTGTGATTTTCGGAGGCATGGGGGAAAAACCCAACTCAGCTCTGACTTATGGAATTGACGGATGACATGTCCACATGTAGAGGACTGGGGGGACGGTGATACGTAACGCCCTCAGATTCTAGTTCAAGACTAGGGATGACAGATGCCCCTAGATCCTAGTTTCAGGGTCAGATAATAGCATGGATCCATACTATTGACTATAGTTTAGGGACATGTAGTGGTATATTTTGGGGGACAGCGATATGTAACACCCCAATGTCATGTTTTTGAACTTATGGCTCTAATTCAGTGGCTTGGGGGACGGCGATAAGTAATGCCCCAAGTTCACTAGTTTAGGCATGTGGGGGGACGGAGATACGTAACCCCCTCACACGTTAGGTTTTCAGAGACAGAGATCAGTTTTCAGAAATATTTTTTAGATACAGATTTCAGAGATTGTTTCTAAAGAGAAGTTTTCTAGAAAGGAATGTTTTCAGAAACAACAGCTTTATAAGAGACTTTCAGAAAAGATAAGTTTTACAAAAGAGTATTCAGACAAGATTTTCCGAAAAAAAGTTCAAAGTTTTCATATAAGATTGTTTCTAGGGAGGATTTTGGTTTTAGAACCAAGCATTTTCATAGTATTATTTCATTTTTTGATTTAAATCGTCCACTCACTTAGATCGTTCAAACGGTCTAACCCCCACACTCCCTGTTTCTCTATTTTACAGGTATTCCAGGAGGACGAGCTCGAGAGAATGGATACCGTTGGCAGTCACTACAAGGTTTGGTCCACCAGGTCGAGTCAAAGTTTAGTTCAGTCAGTGTCGGAAAATGTCATGTATCATATAGTTTGTTTAGTAAAGTATACACACATGTAAAGAGTTATAAGTATTCATTACTAAATTTGAGATGTGTAGTAAATTTGAGTATTTAGTTGAAAAACATTATGCATTTATGATGTTAAGTTGGGCAACGGTCCCCTCCATGAGTTTATCCATGAAATGAGTTTAGCATTGTCAGGAAGTCAGAGGCTCAGGGGAATAGAACGATTTATTCCCTGCCGGTGATCCCGACGACTTGTACGTTACCAGAAGCTGACGATTATTATTTTTTTAGAGGCATAATACTTGATATAAATCATGTTCGAGCAAGTAAGTGCTCATAAAATTACATTTGGGACATTCGGTAATTCCTTGAAATTCCGACGCGGAACTCAGCTTACTTCACATCCCAAACAGCCTTTAGTAATCAGGCAATAATGTTTTCATACAATCTCCGATGTTTATGAACTTTATATCATCAGAAATCTAAGACCGCGATCTATAACTTCCGCGTTGAACTTTATTCTAAATTCGGACCATAAGCAGGTCAAAAATCACAATTTACGGGACTTATATAGTGGAATTCATGAATTTACTAGAATGGGTGATGTGGCAAAATCTTGGCCACCCATATCATAAAAAGAAATTAGCCATTTGCCCATATAAATGGCACTATTTTCCCATCCCTTTGAAGGTAAAAAAATGTGATAAATGGAACTAAAAGGCTTCCCCAAATTTTCTTCAACTTCATGAAAATTTTACAGGAATGATGGTGAATTTCGAAGCTACTCTTGGTCAAGTAAGTCTCATTTTCTTCTTTCTTCTCCTTATTCAAGATAATAAACTTCTATTCTTCATTTGCATGTTCACACTTAGGAACCCTAAGAATTGGAGCTTTATGATTTGAGAAGTTTGAACATAATCCAAACATCAATACATGCTAAGGAGTGCTTGGTTAATGTGCATTTTGAAGGTGTTGTGAGGGTATTGTCATGGCATAAAGTTTTGGGTGTGAGGATGTGATGGGAAAATTATATTTTGTGAGCTAATGATGCTAGATTTTGGTTTGTGCTTAGATTAGGGATTTAAAATGAGATATGTTAAGTTGAGTTGTTGTGTGTTAATGTAAAATTGGAAAATGGAGTTGAAGAGTTGATGATGATGGGTCCTGTTTTCGGAAGAGCATCGCGACGCATAACTCTTGGCATTACGACGCGTGATGAAGGATTGCCCTCTATTTATATTTTATCGAATGCGCATCGTGACGCCAACTAGCTATCGTCGTGACGTGGCTTCAAGAAATGCTCTCTGCCCAGTTCTTCTTGTGGGTCCGTTGTGACACCAAGGGGGTCAGCGTCGCGACGCGAGGATAATTTTCAGAAATCAGTTTTAGTTTATCTTAGTTTCACCCTAGCGTATTAGAGGCCAGCTTAAGGGTCTCATATCAGCTCTCATACACCCGTTACATCATAATATAAGTATCATACGCCTTGAAGTGATAACAAGTGTTCAAATGGATAAATTTAACCTAATTTCAAAGCATATTCCACGACTTATATTCTAATTTAGTTTCTCAATTTTAGATGATCGCATGAACAACAATTCCATTCCATGAGTGGCATAGCACCAGCCAAATTTCAAACCAGTGAGTGGACATTTTCTTTCTACTTGATTTTTCTTTTCTTTTATATTGTTTTACGTAAAGACTTATGTTTCGCACATACGACGTTAGACAGATTTACTTCTAGTTGTTTTAAAGAAAAAGTATGCTTCAGAAAGACTTGATTTAAAAAGCATGAGTTTTGTGATTTTGGAGGCATGGGGGAAAAACTCACCTCAGCTCTGACTTATGGAATTGACGGATGACATGTGCACATATAGAGGACTTGGGGGACGGCGATACGTAACTCCCCCAGATCATAGTTCAGGACTAGGGATGACAGATGCCCCTAGATCCTAGATTTAGGGTCAAGTAGTAGCATGGATCTGTACTATTGACTCTAGTTCAGCGACAAGTAGTGGCATGCTTTAGGGGACGACGATACGTAACGCCTCAATGCCATGGATTTTCACTCTTGGCTTTAGTTCACTAGCTTAGGGATGACGATACGTAACGCCCTCACACGTCAGATTTTCAGGGACATAGATCAATTTTCAAAAATAGTTTTCAGATACCAACCTAGACAATTCCTTGGATTTGTCTATAACCTTTCGCTACCAACCTAGCCTTATAGGTTTGGATGTTGCCTTCTGCATCAGTTTTACGCTTGTAAATCCACTTGCAGCCTATGGGTTTTATCCCTTCATGTGCATCCACCAAGTCCCAAACTTGATTATGATACATAGAGTCTATTTCAGATTTCATGGCCTCAAGCCACTTGACTGAATCAATGTCACACATTGCTTCGTCATAACAGGTGGGATCGCCATTATCAATGACCTGATCATATTCCTCATCAATATGGAAACCATATCTTTCAGGCTCATATCTTTCCTTACCAGACTTTCTAAGTTCATAACCTTGTGGTTATTCTGTCACTGCCCTTTTGAGGGGCATGGGGTTTAGTTCTATGTTAGTTTGTTCTTCTCGTACCTCATCGAGGTCAAGTCTACTCCCACTATATTTCTTGAGAAGGAATTCATTCTCTCGAAATTTAGCATTTCGTAAGACAAATATTCTTTCTTCATTTGGGACGTAGAATACGTATGCTCTTGAGTTCAAGGCATATCCTACAAACTTACATTTAACTGCCCTATGTGTCAGAACCCCAAACTCTCAGATAACTAAGACTAGGACGTTTCCCAGACCATAACTCATATGGTGTTTGACTAACAGTCTTGGAAGGAACTTGGTTTAGTAGTAGTGTCGCAGTTTCTAAAGCAAGACCCGAAAATGAAAGAGGTAGATCTGTGTCTGGTATCATTGATCGGACTATATCTATTAATGTCTGATTTCTCCTTTCGGAGACCCCATTATGCTGTGGAGTTCCCGGAGGAGTCCACTGAGAAACAATGCCATTTTCTCTTAAGTAATCTTGAAATTCGTCGCTTAAGTATTCACCATCTCGGTCAGACCTTAGTGACTTAATACTTTTATTAAGCTGGTTTTCTACTTCAGCTTTGAAGTCTTTGAATTTCTCAAAGGCTTCAGATTTGTACCGCATAAAGTACGCATACCCATATCACGAGTGATCATCGATAAAGGTAATGAAGTAGGAGAATCCACCTCTAGCGGTGACTGACATTGGTCCGCATAAATCAGAATGTATGAGTTCTAATGTCTCCGCTGCACGCTGTCCTTTACCTTTGAAGGGTAATTTGGTCATTTTACCAAGTAAACAAGACTCACAAGTTCCATAAGGTTCATATTTGAAGGGTCTGAAATACACATCCTTATGTAGCTTAGTTAATCTTGTTTCATTGATATGAACTAAGCGATTGTGCCATAGAAGTGATTCATTGAGATTATTCGAGTTAACGTTGTATATATTAGAGGTTGAACATTCTTTGTTAGTTTGTAAGACATAGATACCATTATTCAAAATACCATCTCCATATTTTATTTCATTGAAATAAATAGAATATTCATTACAACTTATTAGGCATGAAAAACCTTTATTACATAAAGAAGAAATTGAAATGATATTATTTACTATAAAAGGCACATAAATACAATCTTCTAAGTCTAAAACTAAAACATTCGGCAAAACTAATGAATAAGTCCCCACGCACAATGCAGCCAGTTTTGCTCCATTACCCATGCATAAGTCAACCTCCCCATGACGGAGTCTCATACTGTTTCTCAGGCCATGCACATTGTTACACAAGTGTGTCCCACAACCAGTGTCAAGCACCCAAGTTGAAGGTTCAAGTTTTGAGAATATAGTTCAATCATATACAACATACCTGAAGCATTGGGCTTCTTGGCCTCTTGGGCTTCCCTAGCTTCCTTGGCTTTCAAGGATATGCAGTCTTTCTTCAATGACCCTTCTTTCCATAAAAGAAATATTTCCCCTTTCCCTTTTTCTTCTCCACCTTACCATTGGGCTTTAGGTGATCTGGAGCCTTGGCCTTGCCCTTATTTTTCTTTGGGCCTTGTGGCTTCAGGTCCGTACCCGTAAGCATGGCGGAGGTTTTAAGCTCCGGTTTCAAGTCCTTCTCTGCTTGCTTTATCAGATTGTGCAATTATGCTAAAGTAGCTACTTTATTAAACAGATGAAACTACATAATAAAGTTAGAGAAGTCTTTTGGTAAGGACTGAAGAATTAGATCGTGTGTTGGGATTTATGTCATAGAGCTTCATGTATTGTAAACGGAATTGATTTTTGTAATAATAATAAATGCATTATTCATTTTATCAAAGTTGTTTGATTTATATTGTATATTGTCCAATTGTCTTGTTTACCTTGATTACTCTTGTACCTTTAGACTTAGTGTATGTTTGATGCACAAGAGGATTTAAGTCTAAAGTTAGTAATCTAAATAAACCATAGAGAGCAAACAAAAAAGGTACTTTGTTTATGGTATATCTATAGCTACGGTCCATTCTATACTTGTATGACGACCTTGATCCGGGATCGTTCATGTAGTGACATGGGAATAGAGGCACCTTGTATGATAAGATCATATAGGACTGGACTCAGATAAATACGAATTTCTTTTAATATCCGTTAACCAAATAAATTCAATTTATCTAATAGATGGTCATATATGGATTCGATCTTAATCCTGAGTGTATTACGAACTCCTGCATGACAGGCTATGTCCTTTGATTTACTATGGTGAGGTTGGTGTTGCATTCCCGGCCAATAACTACGTATTTTGGGGATATGGTTTGGTATGTAGCTGTGAACGTTTTACATAGATATGGAATTCACTCATTCTTACGAGAAACATATGAATATCTCTTTTAAGAGTTGATTCGGGACTTGAACAATTTGAGCGCTCAACTTTTCTATTACGAATAGAAAGTATTTTATATTCATAATTGTTATGAATTAATTGTTCATTATAGAATCAATGGTGCTTAAGAGACGAAATATTTAGAGGGGTTTAACGGACTTATGACCCGGCTCTATTTATGAGATATCGTGAATGGCTATATTCATATGTAATGACTATATCGATGAACACCGAAAATGTTCGGTTTACTTAATCCATCTACGGTAACGAAAGTTCAACTTCGAGTTTTTAGTGGAATAATGCGGAGTTAATAATTCGTAATATTTGATTAAAGAGTTTAATTAATATTTTGGAATTATTGGAGCTCGGAACCGTAGGTCCATTTGGTCCCCATGCTAGCTCGATTAACTGTAGCAAACCTAATATAATTAGATTGTCTAATTATATGCTCACATTATATTTATTTATATATTATTAATAAGATTAATAATATTTATTGTAACAAATGAAAACTAGGTTAAATTAGTTTAACTTAATGTTTTCTCTAGAATTCTTTGATTATGAGATAATCAAGTCTTGATTATGAGATAATCAAGTTAGTAATAATTATGAGATAATTACTACAACATGATTGAAGGTAAATAAATCATATATTAATATATTGATATTTATTTACCATTGGAGACAAAGCCATAGGCTTACCATGTCATCCAAGCAATTATGTCTATTTGGTGGCTTGGATACACCTAATAGTTTTGTCATTAGCTAATGCATTTTATGCTTTGGTATGGCCTCCACATTTATGTGTTTGCCATTGAAAGAAAGCATTGAATGCTTAATGACAAAGCCATTGTCTTTAGCTTAACATTTCTTATGCTTTGGTATGACATTCGCATTTTTGTGTTGGCCATTGCAAGAAAGCATTAAATGCTTAATGACAAGGTTAGTTGGCTTGTGTAAGAGAATATAATCTCTACCATTTCTCTCACTTCTTAAGGGTAACACTTTGTATTCATTCACACAATTGTTGTGAGAAAAGATTTGAGAGAAAATTGAGAGAGTTCTAGCATTCACAAGTATTGTGAAATTCGTAAAGCCAAACACCATTGTGACATCTTAAATCACTAAATAGTTTAGAGGTTTAATCTTTGTGAGTGAAGCCCACACTTCGGTTTGTTGGTTTTGAGTCATAGTTCAGAAGATCGAGTGGTTGATCCAACTGTTGCAAATGATTGATCTTGGCTACTACAACAAAGGGGGAAGGCAAAGAAAATTTTGAAGATCCATACCGGACCCGGTGCCACCACAAGCAACTTCCGCCACGCTATGGAAAGTCATTTCCAATAATTGGCCTCGAGAGCTTAAGGTTGAAAAGTTTTCTTAACCCTTTCTCTTTTTAAGTTAAGTTTTAATAATTTATATTAGATATAATTATTAATATGCATTTGATGAGTAGACACAATTAGATTAATGAGATTAATGGTTTTTAATGTTTATGTGATGAATGTTTACTTTGATTCATGTGATGAATGTATTGCGTTGATCGTTAATTTTTCCGGCTCTTATTTTTAGTATGGAAATGTAATACCATAAGGTCATATTCTTTCAAGTGTTGTAAATTCTTTCTTTTGTAATAAGTCCATTTTGTAACTCAATTTGTAAGTTGGAGGAGCCGATGTCGCGAAGGACTCATTACGAACCTATTCCGCGAAGAACTCAACAACATACCATGGAGCAAGATTTGAAGACCAATGGATGCCTTGGATTTATTGTACTAATTATATTAGTTTTTTTTAAAAAAAAATAAGAGCCCGGTTAATGCAATTTATGTATGTATTTGAAACTTCATTCCGTTACGAGTCCGTAGAAAATAACGGGGACCAAAACGGAGTACGGTAGCTCCGGAACGGAGTAGATGAAGTTCTAGTGTTCGAACACCAGACCGATAGCGTTCGAACGCCAGTCAAACACAACCCAAACGTTTGGCTACTGCCTGGAAATGTTCGAACACCAAAAGAATGCTACACGAACGTTTTCAGCCCAGACTTGGGCATATATATGTGTTTTAAATTGTTTATTAACATGTCATTTAGCCTAGGGTGCCTACTATTGCATTTTCACATGCCATAACATGTAGACATGCATGATATTATGTAAATTTAAAAGTTAAATTAGAATATAAGATGCATGTTAACGAATTAATAAGATTAATTAGTTTAAAAGGTTTAAAAATTACGAATTCAAGTTGAAGAACAAATGGACATTATGAGTACTTATTTTCCTTGGTATATCAGATGGAAACCCGGATATAAATTTCATAGCCGCATCCGAATGGACGGTAATTTGGTTTGCACTCGGGATACAATTCCACGTACATTTGGAGTAAATAACGTACTTTTAATCTATTAAATGGTTTGATGACATATAGTCCATTAGTTGAATTCTAAAATTTTAAAACCTATAATGACTAATTTTTTAAAAGTTAAAATTGATTAGATCACTTAAGAAAACTTGATTAAATTAGTTTAATTAAGTTAATTGGTTAGTAGAGACTAATCGAGATTATTGAATAAAATTTTAAAAGTTAAAATTGGTTAGATCACTATATCATCAACTAGTATAATTAAGGTATGACTTAGCTGAGCATAATCTAAGATTCATAAAATACTAGTGAGATAGAAACCTTACTTTTTTTAATAGTGAGTGGGAGAGGGGTACACCATAATATATCAGGCGATCTCCATTGTTATCCAGATACGTGAGATTCAATAGGCGCCTCGAGATGGCTTTGCTTTCGTCCCCCTACGGATGGTGTCTTTTTGGGTCAATATCAGTTTGGATTCCGAAAGGATAAAGACTCTAGATGTATCTGGTGATTTGACCTACCCTACGGCGGCACTTCACTAGTTAAGTCCAAAGGTGTTGGGTAATATGACCCATAGCGTCACTATTTGCACAGAACATTGTGTTTGCTTGTAGCAAATTAACTATGTAACAAGGAAATTGCACTCTCGTCATTTGTGATTAGATCACCATAGATATATAAATGAAGAGAGGTCCCTATGATTAGTTCCTGGATTGAGATGATATGAGACAGTATCAGTCCACGAAGGATTAATCATTAAATATCCCTAGACCGTAGTATTATCGAGACGGACATCGATAATGCGGAATAGGCTAGTATTGCACTTGTGCGCGTTGTGAGGGCACAACGACATAGTTCTCATATATATAAGTATTGGATACTTATGCAAGTGCGATAGGAGGTCGTGTTTCACCGATGGTACGGGAAACAGCTTCGCTCTGGATAGACCCCTCGGAATCCCATTGGTATTATGACTATGTGTCTATGGGAGGCCGAAATCAAGGTAGGTGTGTATAGTCTTAACCTGAGACTTACATCGCTAATGCTTACGACAATCGATATACTTTAGTTGAGGTCGTCTAGGACTCTAACCGGTTCTGTGTACGCCAATGCCGGGTATATTGAGAATCGTAGTGTATTGGATGTGATGTCAAGACGGAAGTATCACTTCAGTCATATTGGAGATGATGTCACGCAGGATACGGTATTAGTGCTCTTAAGTGATGCGCATCCAATCGTGATATTATGACCAAGTCTGAATATCCGATTATAGAGACCTAGTTACCATACATCCGACATGTGTTTCGGACGGGGCAGACACTTATCCAGCCCAGCCCTAGCACGTGACTATCCGATACTGGACCGATATGCACAATACATAGTATACTACGCTTGATACAGATCTTAATATTCTTAAATGGATATGTCCGGTCAATTGGGTAGACTTGGTGCTTTGCTAGGAGTTCGACCTTGTCTCGTAAATCGGTAGAACGTAGTACTTGGTACGTACGTGATTCGGATACTCCGACGACCGTATTTACCGCCTTACTGCCAGATTATCCGGGGATCTCATGGGTCGCTTCCCGATAATCCACCGATGACGCACAACTCGCACTCTTGAATAATCTGGGATTTACAGAAGAGAGAGAAAATTAATCTAGGATTAATAACGGAGATATTTTATCCGGGATAAAATGTCGTCTAAAGAGAGAGAACGATTAATTCGGAATTAATCGATGTATTAATATATTCGATATATTAAACGAAATTAGATTTCGACGCGGAATTAAAATTAGATTTTAATTCGGGCAAACGAGTTAATTTAGAATTAATTCGTTAGCGACGTAAATAATAATTTCGGTAGCCGCAATTATTCGATTGAATTAACGTCGCGACGTAAGCTCGGTATTTCGGAAATATCGAACCCCGAACGCGTGAGTGCACGTGGGCCCACTTTCATTTGGAAACGTGTGGGGCCCACATGACACATGTCATTCTAATGCATTGCATGTAGATTGTGTACATTGCACTCAATGTCATTGCATGGAGTTTGAGTGTTTGACACTCTAAGCCATTGCATGCTTTGTGTCATAATTTTATTATTTAATTTAATAAAATTATGGCATAAATTATAAATTGATTTTTGGTAAATCATTTTAATTTACACAACACATTTTCTCTCTCAAAATGCTCTCTTCTCTCACTCCAAATGGGGCAAACTGCTCACTGTTTTTCATCAAAAAAACGTGAACAATAGGGAAGCAAGAGTGGATTTTCATGGTGAAAATTCAAGTGCTAGCACACTTACAAGTCTTGCGAAGGTGGTAGGGAGGTCGACCATGAGACGGGATCCATCCAACGAAGCTAGGAGCTCCATTTCTTCACTCAATTTTCTGTTTTTGTAGGCAGTGGGCTGCTGCAGTGGGCTTACAAAGGCAGTGCGTTTTTGGGCTTGAATCGTCTCCATATCGACATAACCGATCAATGTGAGTATTCCGCTACCCTACCTCCGTTGATGTGTTCACACATAATTTCATGTCTTGATTTGATCTTGGGACCTTAGAAAAATACAACAAAGGTTCCGAAATAATGGGTCACACTCACAAGGAATGATTAAGTTGTTAATCAAAGCTTCCTTGATCAAAATAACGGTAGTTGATTAATATATGAATAAGAGTTATTTCAGATATATTAATCAATTGAGTCTCAATCTATCATCTATCATGCAATATTTGACCTACCCTACATCGGTACTTATTTGTGGGATGATAGATAACCGTGGCATAGTATTCTTTTAGTTTTCTAATTCATTATACATTGATCATGCATCATGTTTAATTTTATGCCTAAATGTTTGACAATTTTAATATGCGACGAAGAATATTGAATGCGCGTTTATTATTTTTTTCAGCCATGCCATGGCATCTGCAATATCTCCATTATCAAACAAAAGAAAATAACCGGGGATAATTATGTTAAATGGAAAAGTGACATGAATGCTATCTTGGTCTGTGAAGACCTAAAATTTATCCTAATGGAGGAATGTCCTCCTGAGCGAACACTAATGCTAGCAAGCTGCACATAATGCCTATAATAATGGGATTAAAGCTGATGAGAAAGCCTATAGCTATTTGATAGCATCCATGTTTGAGGTCTCTTGCTGCACAGCATGAGCCTATGGCGACAACATCAATATTATGTAGTCATTACAGAACATGTTTGGGCAACCTTCAGACCGGCACAACATGAGGCAATTGCCTCTGTATTGACCGCTAGAATGAAGGAAGGCACATCAGTCTGAGACCTATGTGTTAAGGATGATGGCTCATCTTAATATGGCTGAAACCCATGGTGCACGTATTAATGTGCAAAGCCAGGTGACAATGATCATGGAAACCCTTCCGAAGAGTTTCCTGCAGTTTAAGAGCAACTGTTCTATGACAAGTTGAATTTCACATTGACTGAACTGCTGAATGAGCTCACCAATTACGAGTCCGTTATAAACGGTCCTCGTAGGCCCAATATGAAGGCAAATTGCCGAATCTTCTAAATCTGCAAAGAAGAAGAAAGGCAATTGGAAGGCAAAGGAAAAACAATGAAAAAGATAACAATAAAAGCTCCAAAGGAACCAATGCCAAAGGAAATGTTTCCATTGTGAACAACAAGGGCATTGGAAAAGGAATTGTCCAAAATACCTTGCAAGCTTAAAGAAAGAAAAATACAGGTAAATATGATTTACTTGTCATTGAGTCTCTTTTGGTGGAGGATGATAAATCCATATGGATTGTTGATTCTGGTGCCACTAACCATGTTTGTTTGTTCTTTGCAGCTACTTGACTCATGGAGGGACCTTACTGAAGGTAGCTTTACCATGAGAGTTGGGACTGGGATGCTGTTTCAGCAAGAGCAGTGGGAGTTTTCAAATTTGAATTTTAATAAAAGTTATTTATGTTTGAATGGTGTGCTATATATTCCTGGTTTTCGCAGGAATTTGATTTCTGTAACAAAACTTATGGAATGTGGTTTTTTTCGTTTCGTTTAAATAATAAGTCATTATTAGTAGAAATGGATTAAATATATGCACGGGAAACTCCGAAAATATCTATATGTATTAAGGCCGTTAATGCATGAATCACTGCTTAATACTGAAATGTTTAAGATTGAAAGATCTAAAACTAAACGGCAAAAGATTTCTCATGATGATACCTATTTATGGCACCTTAGACTTGGTCACATTAACCTTGACCGGATAGATAGACTAATTAAGAACGGAGTTTTAAATCAGTTAAACTTGGTACTTTACCTGTCTGCGAATCCTGTCTAGAAGGCAAAATGACCAAGAGACCTTTTACTGGAAAAGGGATAAGAGCCAAAGAAACTCTTGAGCTAATACATTCGGATGTTTGCGGACCGATGAATGTAAAAGCCCGAGGTGGTTTTGAATACTTCGTCACTTTCATTGACGATTATTCCAGATATGGGTATGTTTACCTAATGCAGCACAAGTCAGATACATTTGAAAAGTTCAAAGAGTATCGTGCTGAGGTTGAGAACCAGTTAGGTAAAAGCATCAAATTCTACGATCAGATCGTGGAGGAGAATACCTTGATAGAGATTTCGAGGAATTCTTAGTTGAGCATGGAATTGTTTCACAACTCACAGCACCTGGAACACCACAACAAAATGGTGTTGCAGAAAGGAGAAATCGAACCCTACTAGACATGATAAGATCAATGTTTAGTTATAGCACTCTACCTAGTTCATTCTGGGGTATGCATTGCAAACTGCAATGTATATCCTGAATGTAGTTCCTTCTAAGTCTGTTTCTAAGACTCCCTTAGAGTTGTGGAATGGTCGTAAAGCTAGTTTGCGACATTTTCGCATATGGGGGTGTCCGACACATGTGCTAAAGAACAAGACTACTAAGTTGGAACCACGTTCACATGTGTGCCTATTTGTAGGCTATCCTAAGGAAACTAGGGGTGGATTCTTTTATAGTCCAAAGATAATAAAGTATTTGTGTCGAAAATGCTACATTTCTTGAGGAGGACTATATGAGAGAGTTCAAACCTCGAAGTAAAGTGTTACTTGAGGAGTTACTTGCTGGTACGACCAGTACACCATTGTCAAATGTTGACAAAGACATAACACCTTCTACATCTACATCTGAAAGTCAGATGCAAGTTTATCAGGATACCATACCACCTAGACGTAGTGGGAGGGTTAAGACACACCTGAACGCTATCTAGGAAATGGTGAGGTGCAAGTTGTTGCATCTTGTGATGGTATAGATGATCCATTGACCTATCATAGTGCAATGGAAGATACTGATAAAGAGGAATGGCTCAAAGCCATGAACCTCGAGATGGAGTCTATGTACTCTAACTCAGTCTGGGAACTTGTAGACCAACCTAATGGAGTAAAACCCATAGGTTGCAAGTGGATCTACAAGAGAAAAAGAGGAATAGATGGGAAAGTACAGACTTTCAAGGCTAGGCTAGTGGCAAAGGGTTATACCCAAAAGGAGGGAGTTGACTATGAAGAAACTTTCTCGCCAGTAGCCATGCTTAAATCCATCAGGATTCTTCTTTCCATTGCCGCATATTATGACTATGAGATTTGGCAAATGGATGTCAAGACTGCATTCTTGAATGGTAATCTTGATGAGAGTATCTATATGGTACAACCAGAGGGGTTCATTACCCAAGGTCAAGAGCAAAAAGTTTGCAAGTTGCAAAGGTCCATTTATGGACTTAAGAAGCAACATCTAGATCTTGGAACATAAGGTTTGATACTACGATCAAGTCTTATAACTTTGAGCAGAACATCGATGAGCCTTGTGTCTACAAGCGCATCATTGATGGGAATGTGGTTTTCCTTGTGTTATACGTTGATGATATTTTACTCATTGGGAATGATGTAAAGATATTATCGGACGTGAAAATCTGGCTAGCTAACCAATTCCAAATGAAAGATTTGGGAGAGGCAAGTTATGTACTTGGGATCCAGATCATTCGGGATCGCAAGAAACGACTGTTAGCAATGTCTCAAGCAACCTATATCGACAAGATTCTTGTGCGATTTGGTATGCAGAATTCCAAGAAAGGTAATTTACCTTTCAGGCATGGAATTCATTTGTCTAAGGAACAGTCTCCTAAGACACCTCAAGCAGTTGAAGAGATGAGACATATACCATATGCTTCAGCAGTTGGAAGTCTTATGTATGCTATGTTATGCACGAGACCAGACATCTGTTTTGCAGTGGGAGTAGTCAGTAGGTTTCAATCCAACCCAGGATTAGATCATTGGGTAGCGGTGAAACATATTCTCAAGTATCTTCGGAGAACGAGAAATTATATGCTTGTATATACAAGTCAGGATATGATTCTGAGAGGATATACTGACTCTGATTTTCAGACGGATGTCGATTCTAGGAAATCAACATCTGGATCAGTGTTCACCCTAGGTGGTGGGGCTATAGTATGGAGGAGCATTAAGCAATCTTGTATTGCTGACTCCACCATGGAGGCTGAATATGTAGCAGCTTTTGAGCGCAGCTAAGGAAGCAGTCTGGCTCCGTAAGTTCTTGGCAGATCTGGAAGTTGTTCCAGATATGGATAAACCACTCACACTTTATTGCGATATAGTGGTGCAGTGGCGAACTCCAAGAACCAAGAAGCCACAGAGGGGTAAGCATATTGAGAGGAAATATCACCTCATCAGAGAATAGTGCAGAGATGAGATGTCGCTGTCACACAGATTCCATCCGCAGACAACCTGGCTGATCCGTTACAAAGACCTTATCGGCTAAAGTATTTGAAGGTCACCTAAATGGTTTAGATTACATGACATGTCTCATTTGCTCTAGTCCAAGTGGGAGATTGTTGGGATTTATGTCCTAAAGCTTCATGTATTGTAAACATAATTGATTTTTGTAATAATAATAAATGCATTATTCATTTATCAAAGTTGTTTGATTTATATCGCATATTGTCCAATTGTCTTGTTTACCTTGATTACTCTTGTACCTTTAGACTTAGTGTATGTTTGATGCACAGAGGATTTAAGTCTAAAGTTAGTAATCTAAATAGTCCATAGAGAGCAAACAAAGATGGTACTTTGTTTGTGGTATATCTATAGCTGCGGTCCATTCTATACTTGTATGACGACCTTGATCCGGGATCGTTCATGTAGTGACATGGGAATGGAGGCACCTTGTATGATAAGATCATATAGGACTTGGACTCAGATAAATACGAATTTCTTTTATATCCGTTAACCAAGAAATTCATTTTATCTAATAGATGGTCATATATGGATTCGATCTTAATCCTGAGTGTATTACGAACTCCTGCATGACAGGCTATGTCCTTTGATTTACTATGGTGAGGTTGGTGTTGCATTCCAGCCAATAACTACGTATTTTGGGGATATGGTTTGGTATGTAGCTGGGAACGTTTTACATAGATATGGAATTCACTCATTCTTACGAGAAGCAGATGAATATCTCTTTTTAGAGTTGATTCGGGACTTGAACAATTTGAGCGCTCAACTTTTCTATTACGAATAGAAAGTATTTTATATTCATAATTGTTATGAATTAATTGTTCATTATAGAATCAATGGTGCTTAAGAGACAAAATATTTAGAGGGGTTTAACGGACTTATGACCCGGCTCTATTTATGAGATATTCGTGAAGGGCTATATCCATATGTAATGACTATATCGATGGACACCGAAAATGTTCGGTTTACTTAATCCATCTACGGTAACGAGAGTTCAACTTCGAGTTTTTAGTGGAATAATGCGGAGTTAATAATTCGTAATATTTGATTAAAGAGTTTAATTAATATTTCGGAATTATTGGAGCTCGGAACCGTAGGTCCATTTGGTCCCCGTGCTAGCTCGATTAACTGTAGCAAACCTAATATAATTAGATTGTCTAATTATATGCTCACATTATATTTATTTTATATTATTAATAAGATTAATAATATTTATTGTCACAAATGAAAACTATGTTAAATTAGTTAACTTAATGTTTTCTAGAATTCTTTGATTATGAGATAATCAAGTCTTGATTATGAGATAATCAAGTTAGTAATAATTATGAGATAATTACTACAACATAATTGAAGGTAAATAATCATTATTAATATATTGATTTTTATTTACCATTGGAGACAAAGCCATATGGCTTACCATGTCATCCAAGCAATTATGTCTATTAGGTGGCTTGGATACACCTAATAGTTTTGTCATTAGCTAATGCATTTTATGCTTTGGTATGGCCTCCACATTTATGTGTTTGCCATTGAAAGAAAGCATTGAATGCTTAATGACAAAGCCATTGTCTTTAGCTTAACATTTCTTATGCTTTGGTATGACATTCACATTTTTTGTGTTGGCCATTGCAAGAAAGCATTAGATGCTTAATGACAAGGTTAGTTGGCTTGTGTAAGAGAATATAATCTCTACCATTTCTCTCACTTCCTAAGGTTAACACTTTGCATTCATTCACACAATTGTTGTGAGAAAAAGATTTGAGAGAAAATAGAGAGAGTTCTAGCATTCACAAGTATTTGAAATTCCTAAAGCCAAACACCATTGTGACATCTTAAATCTCTAAATAGTTTAGAGGTTTAATCTTTGTGAGTGAAGCCCACACTTCGGTTTGTTGGTTTCGAGTCATAGTTCGGAAGATCGAGTGGTTGATCAAGTGTTGGACACCAAAGGATTGATCTTGGCTACTACAACAAAGGGAGAAGGCAAAAAAAATTTTGAAGATCCATACCGGACCCGGTGCCACCACCGCAGCAACTTCCGCCGCGCTAAGGAAAGTCGTTTCCTACATCGTGACCTTCTCATGATCCATAATGACCCGATGGATGGCCAATTTTTCAATTTGGGCCATTCTCTTAATCAATTTCCACTAACAATCCTTCCTTATACCTTGTTTGGATAAGGCATTGACACTTGGAATCTCACGGTATGAACGGAAAGTTGCATCACTACTCAGTGAAAGATGATGGAGAATGAGCATCATATCTTCGTGAGCTTTCTGAGTTCGTCCGACATAGAGCCAAGCATTATGTAATCTGCTTGCTCATCATCATTGACGTGTTTTCTTCTTCCAAGCATCAAATGTATTTTGGTCAGCAATCTTCTGCGGGTTCAGTTGGAAAAGGTCTTTCAAGAACATAGAAAATATTTTCTTGTCGTAAGACAATTTTAGGTTTCTAAACCAGTCATTGTAGTTTTTCCCCTTTGAGCTTATGCTCATCAAGGATGGAACGAAGTGATACTCTGTTTTTCCATTTGAATGTTAGTGAAATATTTTAACCCACCTGTTAAGAGAGAATGTTAAAATTAGGAATATGTTTTCAATAATGTTTCATAATAACATTGGCTTTTAATATTATGAAGTTGCTCCTATTCAATTGTTTTAAAATTTTAAGCAAATCGCATCAACCCTAATATGATGGATTTCTTGTGGGCAAGGATCCTATTATCATCATTTTATAACTCTGACTAGGTCGATCATTATAAATACGATAATTAGGTAGGTTCCCAACCAATTTATGATATAAATCATAATTCCTTGATCATTGGGTTGGATAATCAAACATGCTATAGCTTATGCTAGTCCTTGTGGACACCCAATATTTGCCACTAAGTTATAAGACCACGCCTAAGGGTCGCTGCGTCTTATGACTCAGAAAAGTCAAACCATTGTCAATAGTTTGATTTAGGGAGAAATTGGTATTGGTCAGTCTGGTAAAAGCCTAGTCCTGCCAATACGGTTTAAGCCCTTTGGGTCTATACTTTACAATGGGAGGCAAATTTTAAACTTAAATTATTATTGAGGATTTTAGCAAGTTTAAGTGAATAACTGTCAAATGGATTCCTCCATTGAAAATTCCCCAGATGGAGGGTGGAGCGAACTCTCTTAAATACCCTTACCTCTTAGGCTCTTATTGCCTTGGTGATAGGAATAAACAATAGATCCTCCAAATTAGTCCAACACTTTAAATATGCTTTAAGGTACGCTTTGAGTAATGATTATCTAGATGTCTTCACAACTTTTCCTTTGGCTATAAAAAGGTAGTGAGTGAAGGAAGACACCAAATCATTATCTAACTCTAGTAATACCTTTGGTTAAATTAACTTAGTTTGGAAAGTTTTATTAACGCCTTGGTCCCACCCCACTTGTATCTTTTATAATGTCTTTTGTTTAAACAAATGATTTATATTTATTAGCCTTAAAGGTAATAAATCTCTAAGTTCATCGTGGAATAATTACTTAGCTAAGGGATAAGCAATACACTCTATATTTCCTTAGAAAGTCTCTCGATGCTTGCACCCTAAAATAATCATGCCAATTCTAATCATACATAGAATCATCAAGCATATGATTTTAATATGTTGGAATTATTTTAGGCATTAAATAACTTTGATTCATATTTAATTGTGATATTGCATTTTATTTTAATCAAATAATTTACTATTCATGTTTTTTACAGATGCGTGAACTTAAATGCAATTTCACAATTCAAATCATAACCAAATGATGAAACACTTATGCCTAAAAGTAAGTTCAGGGTGTTAGCTTTCCAACGAACTTTTACACACCCAATTTCTAGTTCAAATGAGAGAGAACTCATCAAAACAAAAACGGCGCTCTGATACATCTGTTGGGAAGCGGCCGCGAGTGCGCAGCGGAAAATTAAAAATTATGATGCCGCTATCCATTTGACCAAGACCCATTTGTTTTTATTATTCCAAAAGCCTAGGCATGTTACTATATATTCTAAGCATAAAAACTCATAAAACATGCAAAGAACATAAACTTAAACATGCTAACTATCATAAGAACTCTAATTAAAAATAAAGAAAGAAAAAGACTTACTTGAACCGAAAACTCCTCCAGTCCTTCCTCCAATCTACAAGCTTTTCTCGAACTCTTCCACGTTCCAAAGAGCCACCCAAGCTCTTCCACGTTCCAAAGAGCCACCCAAGTGTGTGGCCTCCAAAGGTGTACACACCAAAGCCAAAACTCAACGGCAAGACTACGCCTTGAGTGCACGGGTATTTTGCCCTTGGTGCTAGCCTAGGCAAATACCTCAAAACTTTTAACTTGAGATTCTTCTAGTCAATTAGACTTAAGGATCCTCAAAATCAGTAGCTTACTCTTAAACTTTAGAGTTGCTCACTTATATAAACCAAAGATATGAAAGTTTTGGTGTAAGAATTGAAAGAATTCTTTGGGTTTATATAGGTGCTCCAAAGACAACAAAATTAATTAAGAATCCGATGTGGGATAAATGCTAGTTAAATATTAGCATTGGATCTTAATATAGTGGTTTAATGAGATTATAAAAACCTAATAAGAGTTTAGGCTGATTTACATATGATACGGTCCATCGCCTCACTGTATCCCCACCGTTTGACCTAGGGTATGGAAAATGTCTACCCATATAGTCAAAGGTATGATGTTCATAGTGTCATGAATCGTGCTAAACCAAGAATCTCACATGATTCTTTCGCTTGCAACCACAGTCTCAAGCACTGATCACACATATCAACCCGCGAACTGGAATACTACTCTTATAAGAAAATATTATCCGAGAGAGTGGCGATTCTCGTTGTTCTTTACAAACTTCATGTGTTTTCAACAAATGACCCAATCATACCCTTATGACCGGATCTTTTGAACCGGGGAAGGAGAATGTCAAAGTTATTTGATCCCACATAAGATTGTAAAGACCTTAAGTCTAAGGACTAGTCATACAATCGATACATGAAAGTTCTCACAGACACATGGGATAAATACTCCATGTGAAAACTTTCGGCGATCAGTTCGATGGACACGAGCAACTCATGCATCCATGTGAAACACCAAGTGGACGGATCTCCGCTAGTAGCCTATGAGATCGGCTACCCCACTTAAGGGCGGATCATATCATCATGCTAGTCTCTTCGCTTTGTGAACGCCCAGATTATTCACAAAAGTATGACTAGGAACGTTTGAGAGTAATGATTCTCATAAGGCGTGGAAGCCATGATTATCCGATAATAAAGAGACTAGTTGCTCGTAATCCGATATATGCTTCGTACGGGGAAGACACTGTACCAGCCACAGGCCTTGCATGTGATCATCCGATACTGGATCGAAATACGTAATACTACGTATACTACGCTTGATATAGATCCTTATATTCCTGTAAGGATATTTCAGGAGAATTGGGTAGGCATGGCGCTTTGCTAGAAGCCAACATTGTCTTGTAAATCGGTATAAACGTAGTACTAGGTACTTACGTGTTCGGATAGTCCCACGATCGAATTTACTGCCAACATATCCGGGGATCTCATGGGTCGCTTCTCGAAGATTCACCGATGACGTATGACTCGCACTTTTAATTAATCTGGGATTAATTAGATGAGAGAGAAAATTAATCTGGGATTAATTGCGGAGATATTTTATCTGGGATAAAATATCAATTAAAGAGAGCTAACGATTAATTTGGAATTAATCGATAAATAATATATTCGATATATTATACGAAATTGGATTTCGACGCGGAATTAAAATTAGATTTTAAATCGGGCGAACGAGTTAATTTAGAATTAATTCGTTAGCGACGTGAATAGTGATTTCGCTAGGCATAATCATTTAATTGCGTCGCAACGGAAAATTCGTTAGTTTGGAATTAGCGAACTCGAGCCCGAGATTGTTTACGAGCGCATTCGCATTTCGAATTCGAGTGTGGCACGCAAGTCAAATCAAGCGTCAAATCGCTAGTCACATCAAGCGTCAAATCACTTGTCACTTTGAGTGATGTGACTTGACAACTTGATTGAATGATGTGAATAGTGATAGATTGGTTGTTGGCATTAATGTTTGACTTTTTGAAAGCAAATAAATTGCTAAATTATTTTGAAAATTGATTTAGTGTATTATATACACATTTGAGCAACCAACCATCTCTCTCTTCTTCACTTCTTCTCCCTCTCATTCTCGGCCTTAGAGGCATTATTTCTTTCTGTTTTCTGGTCTGAAAAACCGAGAGCCAACAGGAAAAATGGGAAGCAAAAGTCGCATTTTATGCCAAAATCAGGAGTGCTAGCACACTGGGAAGTCATGCAAAGGTGATAGGGAAGTCCACCCATGAGCTTGGAATCGTTTGACGAAGCTTGGAGCTTGTTTAAGGAGCACCAAAGCCAAAAACAGTGAGATGAAAAACAGTCACTACCGTGACCATGACAGAGGCAGAAAATCAGTTTTTTATTCATCTCTGCGTCGCTCAACCGATCGATGTGAGTATTCCGCAACTCCCTCGATGTATTCACATGTTATTTCTTGCTTTTTATTCGATCCATGGGGCCGTAGAAACTCCAACAATTGGTATCAGAGCGATTGAAAAGCATGAAATTTGATTAGGGCTTAAAATTTGGGTAAAATGAATTTGAGCATGATTTAATGAAATTGGATGAATTAGTATGCTTAAATGTGTTTTAATTAAGTGTTGATTGGATCAATTTGATGAAATGTGTTTGGAACAAATTTCCCCAAATTTCTTGTGTTGGCCGAATGGTTGAGTGCCATAATTCTTGGTAATATTTTGTTTCGTTGATCATTGGATGACTTGAAACGATTAAGGATGTTGATTTAATGGCGATTTTGGATTAAATTGGATTGAAACCGAATCGGACACAAATCCCATCCATTGCCGAGAATAATATGCATGTAAATTGAGTTTGATTTTTGATGAAATGTGTTGGACATGTTTTGTTGTTAATAGAGCATGATTAATTAGGCTAAATGGTGTTTTGGAAATTTTAATTGGGTAATTAATTGTGTTATACACTTATGTAATTAAATTGTAAAATTGGATTTTTGTAATTTAATTATTTCGGGCCTATTTTGTAAAATTGGGCTTGTATGTTGTAAATGGGCTTATTGGGGTTGGTTGTACTAAGTTGGGTTTAGGCAAAATTGGTTGGATCCAATTGGGTCCAAAACCGCTTCCATAAAGCCCAAATGCGACTAATGGACCTTTAAAGTTTAATTGGGCCTAAATTGATTTCTAGGCTTATGGGGTTAATCCCGGATTGGATTTTGGTTATTCGGTTTGACCCGAGTTAACCAAAAGTCCACGCCTTAAGAAATTAATTAAAAGCCCATTGGACTTTAATTGAATTGACGTTGGATGTTAATCGGGCTTTGAGACCCGTACGATTAAATTTGGAATTTAAGTCGTATAGGTTCCTTAATAAAGTGTAGTATTTAATTTGAAATTAAATAGCGAATTAGAATTAAATACAAATTGAATTGGATTTAATTGTGTAGTTTAATTTAATTCGAGAATTAGTACTTTAAGTACTTATTCGCAAAACGAGTTTGACTCGAGCAAATCAAATCGTTATTTGAACATTGGATGGTCACTAATTATCAGATTAATTAATTTGATTAGATTGATTGATAACATGCTTGTGTGAATACATGGTTGCGATGCATGAATAATGTATATCAGATGGATATTAGATGGGTGGGGAAATTTTAGAAATTGTTGTAATAAATTTGATTTATTAATTGGACCTGCGTGTCCAGCCTTATCACCTCCTTATTCTTTGTATTCTCTTCTCACCTATTCCCTTCAATGTAAATGAGGTTTCTTTAAAAGTGTAGTGTAACGGGTAGAAGTAATACATGTGCTAGCGGGAGAGAGAAAGATAGAGATTTGATCTAGGATCATTGTGTAAAGTATACATCCGCATATCATTATTATTTATTCATATTCGCTTTATTATGTGTTTAGAATGCATGTTTAAGGGTGTATGATGATGAGACCTTAACAAGATAATAAATTGGTTGCCAATTTGCACTCGAAAAACCCTCACAAATATTAAGCGTTTTTCCTTCCATTGAGTGATTCTTACTCAAGATCTAAGATGGCATTGGCTTGTTGGCCAAAGTCAAGGTCTTTGTCCGACGAAGATGTGTTTGAATCACGAGAGCTTTGTTACATATTGGTGTCTTGTCCAAGTTGTGGTTTGTTGGCCAAAGTCAAGACCACTTCTTGTCCATCGACATTGATTACGAAGCTTTCCATGGTCAATGGGTCGCGCTTGACTGGGATCACTAAGTTTGTTGTGCCAAAGCCAAGGCTTAGTTGATTCAGAGGAAAAAGGTTAGGTAATACATTGGATGTATTGGCATATATAAGATATATGTTTCGGACTTGGAAGTCCCCCTACTGGATCTAGGAATTGGATTGGATCCAATTGATCTTAGAGATCTACCTAGTTAATTATCATACAATTTGTTGGCCAAAGTCAAGATTGTGTGATATTTAACGAGATCCTAGCCCGCTAGGAAACATGGTTTCCCGAGTACTCGACAGAGGGTTAGAGGCTCGCCGAAAAATAGTGGGAGGCAAGAATTGAATTTGCAATATTCGTTTAATTACTTGCCATACACGCTCAAATAAATATCATTCATCATATAAATTAAATGTTAGTTGGACTAATATTTAAAATGTTGTTTTAATAAAACAGTTGGACTGTATTCAAACTATTCATTTATATTTGATTATATAATTGGATTATAATAATCAATATATTTGATTTAATTAATTATAGTAGATTAAATAGTTGGACTATAGAAATCATTATAATAAATAGTACCTAAATCGTTGATTAAATAGTTGGACTATAAGAATCAAGATATAATTGAAAGATTGACATTTAAAATATAATCATAGAGAAAATGTATTTAAATGGTTTAATTTTTCAAATTGGGAATAAAATTTCAGGATGGTCCTGGAAACTAATAAGTTACTTTATTTGATAAAATAACATATTAGGCCTAAGCCCGGAGTTAAGCAAATATTAGAGCATGATCTTTGGAATATTCATGTGATGATAACTTTATTGCTTAATCCATTTAGCTTGTCGCAGTAGACTCTTTAATTTCTTAATGAGAAATAAGGATTAGATCCTTAAAGTATGATAATGAAATTGAAGGATTTTCATAGATCTATAATTAGATCTAAGAAGTACTAAATTGCAATAATAACTCTTGGAGAGTTAATGACTATTCTCAAGGAAAAAAAAGTCAAAGTTTGCAATAAGGCAAGTAGCGCAAGGCGCACTTTACTTCGATATTCTAGAAACCCGAGGCTAGGCCAAAGACTTCTAGAATGTGAAAAAGGGCAAAGGCAAAATCATTATAGTATTCTGGGAAGATAAATGACATATCCCAAAATGTCTGCCTAAATTGTGGCAAACAGGATCGCGGAAGCATGACTGTCGTTTGGACAAGGCAGACATGAAGGAATTGAAGACAAGCAAGGCTCCGACTTCAAATATGTTTGTCATAAATATGTTCACTACTAGTATTAAAATTGGATTTTAAATACTTAGTGTGGTACATAAATATGTACTGATGTTCAAAATCTGCTATGAGCAGGATACTGACTTCAGTTCAGATTTATCTGCGAATTAGAAACGGGACGAAAGTCGCTGTTTTAACCGTAGAAACCAAATTTAGGAACTACCCTTCGGGTGTGTACCTAAATTTGGAAACTGTTATAATGTAACTAGTTTGACTAGAGACATTATCTCCATATCAGTGTTTAACCCGCTGTGAGTGAACCTTTATATTCTAGAACACTAAAGTGTTTTATTTTATAAAGATGATATTGAGATATACACATTAGATGTGAATAACAACATTTATATTTTGAATATAAATAAAGTCTCAAACATATAACACGACAAACAAACAGCTCAAACTGATTTGATCAGAAGAAACCTTTTGTGGCATTGTTGTCTGGGACACAATTAAACAAGACTCGTATATCCGCACTTTTGAAGAGTGGGTACTTGGACAAATTTGATTCTAATCAAATAAAGTCTACGAATCTAGTTTATTAGGCAAAGTGTCTATAACACATTTACTTGGTAAAAGTGCAAATGCCACTGATTTGTTAGCCCTAGTTCATAGTGAAGTAAGTGGGCCCATGTCTAGCTAGACTAGATGTGGATATGAATATTTCGTGACCTTTATGGATGTGGCATCGCGTTATGGTTATGTGTTTCTTTTGAAGAACACAAATCGGAAACTTTTACAATTTCGACATGAAGTAGACAAACAGACCGGCTAAAGTATTATACCGACACGGTTAGACCGTAATGGAAAATACTTAAGAATAAGTTTCTAATATACTTGAAAGAGTATAGTATTCTTTCAATGAGGACTCCTCACGGAACACGTCATTTTGACGGTGTGTCCAAACTGAGTAACCGAATTTTGTTAGACATGATAAGGTTAATCATGAGTCGCTCTGAGCTACCATTTCCTTCAACGGATACGCATTAACAGTGCAAAACTTATTTAGAATAAGGTTCCATAAAAATCTGTTTGATAGATACATATTAGATATGAACAGGAAAGAAACCAAGTTTCTCATTTGATTAGAATCAAACTAGAACCGAAATTGGATAAGTTCCAATTGTAGGTTATCCTAGGGATACCAAAGTATAGTACTTATACAACTCACATGAGAACAATTAGATTGTTGCTCGCCATGCGGTTTTCCTAAGAGGAATACAGATATGCAGTGGTAAGTGGGAGGATAGTATAACTCGATGAAAATTGGAGTGATACTGTTCTAGGCACCAATCCTTAATGGAACACAAATAGTTCATCAGGATGAAACTATACCATTTATCTTTGAATACACAAGAACCGCGTAAGTTGAAGAGAGTCAGAAAACAACCTAGGGTATGGGTTTCTGATCTCACCTCATAAAGATGTCAATCTTATTGAGGAATACCAACTGACTACGTATGAGGAAGTGATACAAGGTATCGACTCCCTAATTATGGCAAAGTGCCATGAATCCGAAATGGATTCCATATATACCAACTACGTTTAGACACTAGTTGTTGTACCGCAAGGCATTGTGCCTATTGGTATTATAAGTCTTCAAGGAAGACATACGTGGAAGGCAACATACCAACGTTATAAGCTAGGCTTTTAGCGGAAATGTATCGTTATCAACATTATGTTGACTACGATTCAACCTTTTACCTGTTGCCATGGTAAATCCATTTGGATAATGTTTGCTGATGCTGCATGTTTCATTTATGAAATATGACAGCTTTATGGGAAAATCGCTTTCCTGAAAAGGAAACCTTTTGGAGGATGTTTACAACATCCTGTCGGTTTTATCGTACCATAACAAGCAAACAAGGTTTACAGGTTATTCAATCCATGTTTGGATTGAAGCAAGCATAGGTTCTTGGAATTATCATTTTGATGTAATCATAATGGTGTATGATTTAATTCAAAACGAAATGATTCTTGTGTATATAAGAGGGTTATGGGAGCGCACTGAAAATTGATGTCTTATAAATAATGATTATATGTCATTTCCTGGAAATGATATTCCCATATAACAATCGGTGAAAGCTTGGCTTTCGAGAAAACTCTCCGAGAAATCGTACATTGAAAAATGTACGCTACCTGATGTCTCATACGCTTTGAGCATATGAATTCACAAACAGGCCAATCCAAGTGATAGTAACTGGATTGATGTTTAGAACATCCTTTAGTATCTTAGAGAACTAAAGATACTGTCTTATACAATGGAGAAGGAGAACTTGAAGTGACTGGGATCACTGTAGCAAGTTTCCTAACCGATTAAACGACTCTAAGTCGAAAACGGTACTATATAGTTTGAATAACGGTACAGTGAGCTGGAAATCTTCCAAGCAAGATATTGTTACCGAATAAACAACAAATACGGGTTATTGCTGCAGCTGAGGCAGCAATAGAAGCTTCTGGGTCGACAACAAATCTAATATGATTAGATATAGTTCTGTTAGCAGCTGAGCTAGTGTAGGCATTGCATTTTTGCATGTGAAACCCGATGATGAGTCTTATTTGGAGACAACTACCTTTTAAGTTGCGGAAACCGCGGGAAACGGACATCGGAAGGGAAGAGTCAAGAATTGACTCATTGACGGATTAAGTTCACTAGTTTAGCTTCGAGTAACTCGTTTGATTTATGTTTTAAAAAAATTATGCTCGGCCCACACACATTTAGCCCACACACCCATCTAACCCACACAAATTTAGCCCAAACACCTAACCAAGCCCACACACAACATCAAAACACCTAGCCAAGCCCACCCACCTAATCAAGGCCCACACGCCCATAGCCCCATAATACACACCCAAATTAAATAATTATTAATTAAATTAAAACATTAACTAAATAAAATATTAATTAAATTAAATAAATAAATAAAATATTTACCAAACATAAAATAAGTATATGCCTAATATAAACTAATCAAATATAATCATTCCTAACTAAATAATATATTTACCAATCTAAAATATTTGACTTTCTAATCAACACCAATCTAATCTTGTAACTTCCTAATTTAGAATATTTTGTCCCCCCTCAATCTTGTGTATACCATTCTTGAAAAGCCTAAATCAGAAACCAAAATCCCTTCCTTGTGAGATAAGGACAAACCCTAATCCTCCTCTATATAAAAAACACTAAACCAAAGCCATTGTCTCCTTCAGACAACCTAAGTCACGCCAAGACCTAGAAACACACCAAGACTCACGGCCAAGACAAGAAATCAAGACAGAAAATTTTCTCTCCATCTCATCCTCCTTAGCCGTGAACACCATCCCCCTTGCACCCCTCCATAGCCGAAATTTCTGTAGCCAATACAACCACCAATACAGCCCCTAACCACCACTGAAAACCACCTCCATAAACCCCCCACACATCACCAAAACTAGTCCAAAAACAGCAGCTACATCCACGCCCCTTAGCACCCAAAACAGCCTCCTGTACACGCATGCAGTTTGCGCAAAACAGCAGCCCATGTACCAAATTTTAGCCTTTCAAACAGCCCCTAAAATACCCCAAACCAGTGAGTAAAAGCTGCACATCTAACCATAAAAAAAATCACAAAAAAATCTGCAAATTAAGCCTCCCAAAAACGCAAAAAACAGCCCCTTAAAACATAAAAACGTGACCTGAAACAGTGAGCAGAAAATACAGCAAAAATAGCAGCAAAACGGAGACCAAATAGCGAGCAAAACAGAAAAACAGTCAGCTAAGACGCTAAACCAGTGAACCGGAAGAGTTAGGAGCTTTTACCCCTTCCAATCTCCGCAAAACGCAAGTCCGAAGACGAATTAAAAGGTTAGACCTGATGGTACTTGTCACACTCATCTTTATTTGATTTTTGTTATTTATTTTGATTGTATTTTAATTATTTGTTGAATCTTGTTTGTGTATGATGTGTGTTGTGGGTATTGGATGAATGGAAAAGTGTCGTCTCTTGTGGTATATAGGATGGAAACCCAGACGTAAATTCTGTAGCCGAATTCGAATGGACGGTAGTGCGGTCTGTACTTGGGATACAACTCCATGTACCGCTTGAGTAAACAGCACCTTCTTTTGTTTCATGTTGCTTTGATTTATTTATTTTTCGTCATTTGAATTCCGCATGTTACTTGTTTATGCATGATGCGATTGAGTGCATAGGCTTAGTAAGTCAGATTAAAGGTCCCCCTATTTGGAGGGGTTAAAATCCTTTACCACGATGCTTTGCCGCGCCGGTTGATGTGTGTTCGGTTGGATGTAAGATATGTTCAATCGGGCATACTAAGTTTGATATGATTGTCTTTATTTTTGTATGCATGATGCAATCGAGCGCATGGGCTTACTAAGTCGGATTAAAGGTCCCCCTATTTGGAGGGGTTAAAATCCTTTACCATGATGCTTTGCTGCGCCGGTTGATGTGTGTTCGGTTGGATGTAAGATATGTTCAATCAGACATACTAAGTTTGATATGATTGTCTTTATTTTTGTATGCATGATGCCTAACGTATACTGCCCTCAGCCCCCTTGCCCTTCACGCTGCCACAGCCCCCTTGCCCTTCACGCTGCCTAACGCCACATACCCTTAACGTCATACGCAGCTAGCCAAATCACCCACGCACTAAAGCTAAATCACCCACGTAGCAACTCCCACTCATAAACGTCCCTAACCCTTTGCCTTCTAAGACCCTACTGCCCTTGCCACGCCATTAAAAGCCACGCCTCACTTAAGCCCATACAGCCTCTCGCCACAATTCATGTTCATGCCATTAGTCATTAGCAATTCACGCTCACGTACCCGTCCCACCTAGCCTTCAACCATTCACGCCTGCCACGCACAAATTCCACTCGCAAACTTTCACGCCTAGCACATTGCCCTCACCAATTGCCTTAACACCTAAACCGTAAGCCCCCACAAAATAGCCTTCACGTTACCAAGCAAACTGACACATCCACGAAACCCTCACGTAGCAGCCCCTTCAACTGCAACATAACCCTTCATTGTACTGCCCCGTTTTAACCATCTGAAACCATCCAGAAATAGTCCCAAAAAAGCCCCCTTAAACCCTTAAAGTGCTCACATGTGTCCTTGTGTCCATATTAGTTATCTTCTTTTGCATCACGTCATAGCATGCCTACTTTAATGCCTAATTGCATCCTTAATTGTTTTTTACATTACGTACTTAGTTGACTCTTTTATTCACGCATGAACATATAATGGCTATTTGTTTATGCTTTCGCATGTATAAGTATGATATGTCTATGAAATCACATGTTCGCTGTTATTTGATTCGCTTTTATGTGTGCCTGCGTGGTTATTGTGTGCTTGTGTTTCCATGAATATGATATGCCTATGAAGTTGTATGTTCGTTGTTATTTTGATGTACTTTCAAGCATGCAATTTTATAAGTGAAATATATGCAAATTTAGGTGTAAGTTTTATTTTTGCGCATATGGATTTAGAAGCATGATACTCTTGGAAATAAGTGTTACTTAAGCTTGATTAAATTATTACACAAATCCTTTCATTACAAGTGACATAAGTAAGAGACCATTCCGAACCCAACGGTTTGAGGTCTTCCCTTGCGAGGGGTGAGTGCGGCCTTAAATCTCATTTTCCCGGTTCACACCGGGTGGCGACTCCATTATTCTCGGTTTAGTTCCCCGTGGCTACTCCGTACTCCCAACTAGGCCACGAGCCTAGGACGGCATGCGTCGCCCAGTTCCTGTGTCCCACAGTCTGGCGACTCCACTGGGGATAGAGAATCGACCCCGAAATATTGTCTTGAAATGTTTGGATTTATGTTCTAATTGACCGTGTCTATAGTGGATGAAATGGGGGTTTAATCAAGGGCATCTTGAGGCTAGGTAATGGTTTGGTGTCTTTCTTCATTCACTACCTTCCTAGAAGGAAAAGCTGTGAAGGCACCTATATGGCCATCTACCCTTAGCCTATTGTGATGGACTAATTTGGAGGACTCGTTGTTAATTCCTGTCACCAAGCGATAAGAGCCTAAGAGGCTAGGGTACTTAAGAGAGCCTTGCTCCACCCTCCCTCTGGGGAATCTACAACGGGAATCCATTTGACAGTCAGTCACACACCATAGCTTATTGGCACGTACCTTAGTGTATAAAAAAGGGTGCGCTCACTTGGTCGCTCGAACCCTTGATTGGGGAGACCTAGTTGTGGGCCATCCTTCGCCGGTGAGAGCCTTTGTCTACACTCTTGCGAACCCACCAATAGACCGGGTTTGTATGGTTAGAGTAACAATTATTTCCTTGAATATGTGCTTGTGGACTATCCTCATTTGGATGCAGTTGGACTATTGTCAGAAATGCGAACTTGCTGGGCCATTTAGACTGGGGCAAGTTCGTACCTTATGACCATTAGGCCCAAAGCTTCTGAAATATTGATGGGCCATTCTGTAGAAATTATTACTTTATGTTTGCATTATCTTTCTTTTATGCTTGTGCTTGGGAACATCGTCGTTTGGATCCATTTAGACCATTTGTCATGGGATATGGGCTTGTTGGGCCATTTAAACTGGGACAAGAATTTATTTTATGATGATTGGGCCAAAGGCTTCTAAGTGCTGATGGGCCACTTTGTGATTGTGTTCAGAACATTACCATTTGGAATTAGTTGGGCTCCTTGCCATGAGATGTGTACTCGTTGGGCCATTTAAACTGAGACAAGTTCACTCCTATGAAAGTTAGCCCAAAAGCTTCTAAAATGATAACGGGCCGATTTGTTTGAAAATTTTAGTTGATTTATTATGTTATATATATTACATGCATCTCATGCACCTCATACATACATATGTCATGTTAACACCTTCTATGTCTCAAAAAGACATCATAGATACCGTTTGGGTTAGAGAAGGAACAAGGCTCATTAAAAGAACAGTAACGGTCATGAGTGAATCCGGTAATGAGGTATCCCGTATGGATCAGTTAGAGAACGGTCTCGCCAAGATTACTGAACAGTTGCAGGCCTTGACTACTGCTATGGCTGGTATGGCTGTGCCCCGTGCTGGGGGAAATTCTGAGAATGTGAGGCGTGAGGAGCCTCCGAATGGGTTGGGGGATGATATCCCCGCTTTTGATGATGATATGGCAGCCTATGTAACAGGCAGATTATCTGGGTCTCAGGCAGAGTTACAAAAACTTCGGGATCAGGTTGAGTCAGTTACCCGCAAGATTAGGGGTAAGAATGAAGATTTGCTGGATTATGACACACTGAATTTCGGGGAGCAGTTGCCGGCACAGTTCAAGATGCCTGATATGGCTAAGTTTAACGGGAATGGGGATCCAAGGGTGCATCTCCGACAGTTTGTATCAGTCATGAGTTCAGTTGGCTTATCTCAGCGCCAAGTGTAGAAAATGTTTGGAATGTCGCTCGAGGGAGCTCCCGTGGTGTGGTACCACAGTTTGGAGAAGAAAGTGAAGGAAGATTGGAGGGAGTTGGCTGATGACTTCTTGAAGCAGTATGTCACTGACCTAGAGATCGACCTGTCACTCCGTGATCTGGAGAATGTCAAGCAAAAATCGGAGGAGAGTTTTAAGGAATATGTGGACCGGTGGAGAGGTCAGTTGTTGAGGATGCAGACTAGGCCTTCGGAGAAGGATCAGATTAAAATGATCATCAAGGGCACCAAGCCCTCCATTTACAGCAAGTTGAGGAGGATGACCTCCATGATTGCAGACTTTCGGCAGTTGAGGGAAACTGTCATGGATATTGAGGAAGAAGAGGCCGAGAATAGAAAATTCTATGGTCTGAACAGGAGGCCCATTGGGGGAACATCGGGAACAAACCCGTTTCTGCTGAGATTGCCGCTATCCGGAACCGGAGATTTACCAACTTGGGAAGACCTCTGTCAAAAGTGCTAGAGAAACTGAAGAGGCAAGGGCTCTTAAAACCCTTGGAAGCCAAACCATTACCCAATCCCCTACCATCACATTATAACCTAAGCCTTTAGTGTCACTTTCACACAACAAAAGGGCCATGACACTGACAATTGCGCCCGACTCCGCCATGAAATCCAAGACCTGATAGACTCCAAGAAAATACCTGACCCAGAAACAAAACAGCCTGACACACCCAGAAACCCCTTACCTAATTACCGTGTCGTACCACCACCAGCCTATATGATCAATTCTGGCCTTCCAGAAGACCTTGTCCTAAAATCATTTCAGCCCCAAGCCTTTTGCCTGGGAATCTGGGATAGCACTAGTGAAGATGAGACTGAACAGGGGAAAAACTTTTGGCTTGATTTCTCTAGCAGTGACGAGGAATAAGTAAGGGGAATGAAGCGCAGTGGTCATTTTTACAATGATATGGCAGATAAGGGTAATGAAGTTTTGACAGATGGTAGAGAAGTGGTTGAGACTGCAGAAAACACTGAGGGGGATATAATGCTGAGGCAATTAAGGAAGACTGGAGCACAAGTGAGTATTTGGGAACTGTTATGTGCATCTCGGGAGCATAGACAAGCCATGGTTGAGGCTTTAAGCAAGATTGTGGTACCGGAAGACGCCAACCCCGCAATGTTTGTTGGGTCGGTTCAGAAGGAAGCTTTGCAGATATCTTTTTCTGAGGATGAACTCCCAATAGAGGGGAGGAATCATAACAGGCCTCTATTTATCAGGGCCGAGGTGAGGGGCAAGAGAACTTCATGTGTAATGGTGGATGACGGTTCGTCCATCAATGTGTGCCCGCTGAAAATTCTGGCAAGATTGGGTATGAAAGCAACAGACTTAGACCCCTCCAGTATGACTATTAAGGTTTATAATGACAGTAAAAGGGGAGTTGAGGGTACCTTTGTGGCTATGGTCAAGGTAGGACCGATTGAAGATGAGGTTGAGTTCACAGTACTGGACATCCCGGCTACTTTTGATTTATTGTTGGGAAGGCCTTAGTTTCAAAAACTTGGGGGCATGCCTTCCACTTTACATCAGATGATCAAGTTCCCGTATGAGGGAGAAGTTGTTACTATCCATGCTGAGTTAGATAATGCCGTGGCTGCCTTGGAGATACAACCTTTCATGAGGTTTCAGGTGTCAGCTACATTTGAGGAGTGGGTGGATCCTAGGGTGGCTAGGATTATGGAGAAAATGAAGTTTGAGCCGGGTAAAGGTTCAAAATTACAAGATTTCAGAGGACAGACTACTCGGAAGGGTTTGGGGTACAAGTCTGATGAAGAAAAGCCAAAGGTTAAGAAAAAGGGCCTGAAACTAATGGAATGTTTTGTGAAAGCTTCAGGATATCAAGGGGAGCCTGAACCTGTGGAAGTTAATGGAATTGTGGTACCTGTGTTTGAGATCTTCCAGGATATGTTGGGTAAGAAGCCGATAGTTGAAGAAATTGTGAAGAAAGAAGAAGAGAATTGGGAGGAAGAACTGATGAAGTTGGAGGGCCTGACTCTGGGAGAGGACAAAAAGCCTGAGGAAAACCTGGTTGCAGAGGAAGAAGTGTCTATAGATGATGAAGGCATTTACCTTCCTGATTTGTTTGAATGTACTTCTACATTATCCAATAATAAAGACATCTCTTTTGCTTACTTGCCTGAGTCATTTCCATTTACACTGCACGAATCAAGCATATTTGACATTAGTTCAGCCAGAACTACTGCATTTAACTTGGGTACACTTGAGAACCCCAAGGAAATTCTGATTGCAAGTGAAGTAACCTCCGAAGAGAAGAAGAAACTAGAAGAAGTGTTGATCAGATATGCCAAAGTGTTTGCTTGGTCCTATGAGGACATGCCTGGGGTAGACAGAAACATTGCCCAGCACACAATACCAACTTATCCGAATATGAGGCTAGTAAAACAGAAACTCCGACGGATGTGACCAGAATGGGCTGAGAAAGTCAGAGAGGAGGTTAAGAAACAGATAGATGTGGGGTTCCTGGAAGTAGTAAAGTACCCTGAGTGGTTGGCTAATATAGTGCCGGTGCCAAAGAAAGACGGGAAGGTCAGAATGTGTGTAGACTATAGAGATCTCAACAAGGCTTGTCCGAAAGATGATTTTCCTCTACCGCATATAGATGTTCTGGTTGATAGTGCCGCTTTATCTACTATGTATTCATTTGCAGATGGATTTTCAGGTTACAATCAGGTTCTCATGGCTGAGGAAGACAAACATAAGACCGCATTTGTTACTGAGTGGGGTACTTATTGTTACAAGGTTATGCCATTTGGGCTTAAGAATGCGGGGGCCACTTATCAGCGGATGGCCACTACACTATTCCACGACTTGATGCACAAAGAGATTGAAATGTATGTGGATGTCATGATGGTGAAATCAGAGACAAGAGTTGGGCATATTGAAGCACTGGAAAGGTTCCTTCAGAGAGTTGACAGATACAACTTGCGGCTTAATCCCAAGAAATGTGTGTTTGGGGTGACTTCAGGGAAATTGCTTGGTCATACAGTGGGAATGGACGGAATAGAGGTAGACTCCGAGAAGATCAAGGCAATCACAGAAATGCCTGCACCGAAAATAGAAAAAGAAGTAAGAGCATTCTTGGGAAAGATTCAGTACATCAGTCGGTTCATTGCCAAGTTGACATCAGTATGTGAGCCTATCTTCAAACTGTTGAGAAAAGATCAGCCAGTGAGATGGAATGAACAGTGTCAGACAGCCTTCGACAAGATCAGAGAGTACTTGGTAAAGCCTCTTGTATTGAAACCTCCGAGACCGGGCAGACCTTTGATATTGTATTTGGCTATAGAATCAGAAGCACTGGGGGCAATGATGGTACAGGCATATGAGACAGGGGTAGAACATGCAGTTTACTATCTAGTAAGAAGATGCTCCCGTATGAGGCTCGGTATCAAGAAGTAGAGAAGATATGTCTTGCCGTGGTATGGGCTTCCAGAAAGTTGCGACATTACTTCCAGTCATACAAGATCCAAGTAGTGGCAAAAGAAAATCCTCTGAAATATCTTCATTCGGTGCCTTCACTAGTGGGAAAATTGGGCAGATGGTTGGTATTGCTGACAGAGTTTGACATTGAGTATCTCACCTCCAAAGTGATCAAAAGGCGAACAGTAGCAGTGTTTCTGGCATTGCAACTTGTTGAGGGGGATCAGTATAAGTTTGAATTTCTAGACGAAGAGATCCAAGCAATAACAGTTCAGAGATGGAAGATGTACTTTGACGGAGCAGTGAATTACAAGGGAGCCGGAATTGGGATCGTGATAGTAACCCCCAAGGGAGAGACTTTACCTTTGGCCAATAGGTTTACATTCAGAGTGACTAATAACATGGCCGAGAATGAAGCATGTGCTTTGGTTTGACAACATTGATAGCCTTGAAGGCCGGGAGTGTAGAAGTCTACGGAGATTCTATGTTGGTAGTCCAGCAGATGCGAGGAGAATGGGAATTGAAAGAAGAACGATTGAAACCTTACCTTTTTCACCTCAGAAAGTTGGCACAGGTTATCCCCAAGTGTAAGTTTCAGCACTTACCGAGAGAAGAGAATCAGATGGCAGATGCATTGGCTACACTTGCAGTAACTTGGGAAAATCCAGAAAAGTTAGTGATGAGACCGTTGATACTGACAACAGCGAGCAGACCTGTTTATGAGATAGAAAGAATTCTGGAAGTTGAGGTCGATGATGGTAAACCTTGGTATTATGACATTCAGAGGTATCTGGAACATGGTGAACTCCCGGAAGGGGCAGGCAGAAAAGACAGAATAGCCATTCAGAAGTTAGCTTCCCAGTATGTGACTTTGAAAGGGGAACTGTACAAGAGGTAAGCAAACGATATTCAGTTGAAGTGTTTGAGAAAAGTAGAAGCTCAGCATGTAATGGAAGAAATACACGCCGGGGTATGTGGTCCGCACATGAATGGGTTGAATCTATCCCGAAAGATAGTGAGACAAGGTTTTTATTGGTCAACCATGGAAACAGACTGCGCGAAGATGGTAAAGCACTGTCATGACTGTCAAGCACATGGTAATTTGAATCACTTACCGCACACAGAGTTGCACGGGTTGTCAGAGCCGTGGCCTTTCTCAGCATGAGGGTTGATATGATTGGGGAAATTCGACCGAATGCATCAAATGGGCATCGATTCATAGTAGTGGCAGTAGATTACTTCTCGAAAAAGGTGGAAGCCGAATCATTCCGTAATGTACAACAACAAAAAAGATGGCAAAGTTTATAGCTCGGAACCTCATTTTTCGATATGGTATGCCGCATCATGTAGTGACGGACAACGGAGTTCAGTTTCAAGGAGAAACGAATGCAATGTTACAGAGGTACGGGAAAGGCCACCACAAGTCATCACCGTACAGGCCACAGGCAAATGGGGCAGTTGAGGCAGCCAACAAGACTATAAAGACAATTTTAGCCAAGATGACAGAGAACTGCAGAGATTGGGCCGAGAAACTACCATATGCTTTATGGGGGTACCGAACATCAGTAAGAATAGCAACAGGGGCCACACCTTACTCTTTGGTCTATGGAATGGAAGTAGTGTTACCAGTGGAAGTGGAAATACAGTCTATGAGGGTTTTAGCAGAGGCAGAATTACCGGAACAAGAATAGGCCGCACAGAGGTTTGATCAGTTAGCACTGTTGGATGAGAGGAGAACGAAGTCTTTGTATCACATGCAATTGTATCAGAAGAGACTAGCCCGGGCATTCAATAAGAAAGTACGTCTCACCAAGATCAGAAAGGGTGATTTGGTACTTAAGCAGTCGAGGCCGTCGACGACAGATCCGAGGGGAAAATTCAGACCTAACTGGGAAGGACCTTACATAGTGCAAAAGGTAATGGGAAATGGGGCAGTGAAGTTATCAGACTTGGAAGGAAACGAGTTCACCGAGCCAATCAACGTGGACAGATTGAAGCAGTACTTTGCCTGAGAAGAAAGGACCGAGCAGTCACCAAGGGAATTGGCAGAAGACCTAACCCAACAGAGTAGGAAAATCATTCATGCATACACGTAACATTGCATCCTTTCCGTGTTTGTTTTTGTTTTGTGTTCGCAGGTTCGAAGAAAAGAGAAAGCGGCATAAATGAGCCAAACAACGTCAACGCAGTTTCAGTTTTGGGGATGAGTCCTAATGGGCGAGGCCCACATTAGTATCAGTCTGGGGCGAGGCCCATGTCAGCATCAGTTTGGGGCGAGGCCCACGTCAATATCAGTCTGGGGCGAGGCCCACATTAGTACCAGCTTATGGGCGAGGCCCACTTTTTTCAGCGGTGTTGGGTCGAGGTGCCCAGGGTCGAGGTGCCCCCATTGTCGGTTGTAGTTCCGGGTCGAGATGCGTGCCCAGGGTCGAGGTGCCCACTACATCATCATATTCAGGGCGAGGCCCCTATTGTCAGCGGTATGGGGTCGAGGTGCCCAGGGTCGAGGTGCCCCCGTTGTCGGTTGTAGTTCCGGGTCGAGATGCGTGCCGAGGGTCGAGGTGCCCACTACATCATCATATTCAGGGCGAGGTCCCTATTGTCAGCGGTATTGGGTCGAGATGTGTGCTCAGGGTCGAGGTGCCCCCGTTGTCGGTTGTAGTTCCGGGTCGAGATGCGTGCCCAGGGTCGAGGTGCCCACTACATCATCATATTCAGGGCGAGGTCCCTATTGTCAGCGGTACTGGGTCGAGGTGCCCCTATTTTCAGGTGCAGTTAGTGGGATGCATCCCAGGATCGAGGTCCACTGTAGTACCAACTCAGCTCGAGGAAGCAGACGAGCCAAGTAAGTGAAAATGCATTGCATAACTTTGATAGGATTGTTTAAAGTCACACACTGCACAAGTCCCATCAAAGTATGGGTGACTGTAGGCATTGCATTTTTGCATGTGAAACCCGATGAGGAGTCTTATTTGGAGACAACTACCTTTTAAGTTACGGAAACTGCGGGAAACGGACACCGGAAGGGAATAGTCAAGAATTGACTCATTGACATATTAAGTTCACTGGTATAGCTTCGAGTAACTCGTTTGATTTATGTTTTAAAAAAATTATGCTCGGCCCACACACATTGTTAGCCCACACACCCATCTTTAGCCCAAACACCTAACCAAGCCCACACAGAACATCAAAACACCTAGCCAAGCCCACCCACCTAATCAAGGCCCACACGCCCATAGCCCCCTAATACACACCCAAATTAAATAATTATTAATTAAATTAAAACATTAACTAAATAAAATATTAATTAAAATAAATAAATAAATAAAATATTTACCAAACATAAAATAAGTATATGCCTAATATAAACTAATCAAATATAATCATTCCTAACTAATATATATTTACCAATCTAAAATATTTGACTTCCTAATCAACACCAATCTAATCTTGTAACTTCCTAATTTAGAATATTTTGTCCCCCCTCAATCTTGTGTATACCATTCTTGAAAAGCCTAAATTAGAAACCAAGATCCATTCCTTGTGAGACAAGGACAAACCCTAATCCTCCTCTATATAAACAACATTAAACCAAAGCCATTGTCTCCTTCAGACAACCTAAGTCATGCCCAAGCCCTAGAAACACACAAAGACTCACGGCCAAGATAAGAAATCAAGACAGAAAATTTTCTCTCCATCTCATCCTCCTTAGCCGTGAACACCATCCCCCTTGCACCCCTCCATAGCCGAAATTTCCGTAGCCAATACAACCACCAATACAGCCCCTAACCACCACTGAAAACCACCTCCATAAACCCCCCACACATCACCAAAACTAGTCCAAAAACAGCAGCTACATCCACGCCCCTTAGCACCCAAAACAGCCTCCTGTACACGCATGCAGTTTGCGCAAAACCATCCAATGTACCGAATTTTAGCCCTTCAAACAGCCCCTAAAATACCCCAAACCAGTGAGTAAAAGCTGCACATCTAACCATAAAAAAAATCACAAAAAAATTTGCACATTAAGCCTCCCCAAAACGCAAAAAACAGCCCCTTAAAACACAAAAACGTGACCTGAAACAGTGAGCAGAAAATACAGTGAAAATAGCAGCAAAACGAAGACCAAACAGCGAGCAAAACAGCAAAACAGTGAGCTAAGACGCTGATGAGTGGTATTTATATCACTATTTCCCACTCATTTAATCTAATATTTTGTATAGTTTCTTGAGTTTTGTGAATATTTTAATGTGTTTTGTGTTATTTTTAGATAAATAAAGTTTCAGGAAATTCTGGAGCTGTTTTGGGGCAAAAATGAACAAAACTGGACAAAAAGGGCAAAATCGTCATTCAGCGTCGCGACGCTGAAGCCTTGCGCGTCGCGACGCCCAGCGTGCGCCGAATCTGCTAAAATGCGCCGGGTCCACAAATCAGAATCTGAGACAAGTTTGACTTTGCTAACGTGCGCCGTGCCACGTGTCACCATCACAACGGAGATGCTAAAATGCGCCGTGCCACGCGTCGAAATCTTATTGATCGGACGGCCTCCGCCCCACGTGTCATCCTACGTGTCGCCACATCATCTTCCACATCAGCAGCCACGTCAGCAAGTCAACCGAGTCAACATGCCACGTCAACATCAGCCAAATACAGCGCGACACGTGGCGAAATCTTATTCGTCTGACGGCCGCCGCCCCACGTGTCGCCACGTCGCCATCCACATCATCACAGTGACGCAACCAATGACGTCATGAACAGTGACACGTCACCAATGACGTCAACATAATAATTGAGTTTTAGCCGCCATGACACGTGTCGCTCTAAACAGTCAGCCGCTTGCTACGTGTCGCCTCCTCATCGTGCCACGTCGACAAATCCAGCGTCGCGACGCTGAGTTCCTTGGCGTCGCGACGCTGGAACAGTGAAAAATTTTGCTATAAATAGACCGCGAATTTTCAGTTTTTAGTACACCATTCTCTCACTTCTTCTATGTAATTAGGGAGTGTTTCTCTCTCTAGAATATTTTAGTTTTTAATTTTTTACTTTTGTAATAATTTTAATTACTTTTTGTAATAATAGTAATTTACTTTCTTTACTTTTTACAGTTTTTACTATTCACTATGAGGAGGTAACTTCCCTATGCTAAGGTGAAAGGTAATTATTTTACTATTGCTATTTAGATTAATCTCCCTTAAAAATGATATATTTACTATTTAAAATACTGATTAATAAAGGATACCGCTATATTGGTCGGTTGGTAAATTATTTCTGTTGGTTTGAACCTGATTAATCAAGGATACCGCCAGACTGGTCGGTTGGTAAATTTATTTTGGTACCGCCTTTATGGCTGGATTATGGACAAATATTACCACCTATATGGATGGTTGGACTTAATTTGATTTAATCAGGATACCGCCAGATTGGTCGGTTGGTAAAATATATTACAAGTTTATATATTATTTTACTGGGAGATATCTAAATAAGTAGTAGTAAAAGTAATTCCTTTTTACCTTAGCATTTTATTTTATTTTACTTTTAAGCTTTTACTTTACTGCAATTACTTTTCAGCACTGTTACTTTATGGTTTTTACTTTTAAGTTTTTACTAGCCCTAGCTATGTGTCATAACTAAGTTAGTATCTAGGGTTGTGATAAAATCCAATATCACGGGCTTATAAGGGTTAGATTATAATTTGGGTAATATAAAGATTTATTTATTGAGTCTTAATCTTAATGCTCTTTAATTAACTGGCCATTAATTAAATTGATTAGGTAAACTTAAAATGAACTAGACATAGGGATTTTAAGTTTAAGACCTTAGACTCAACAGCCCACGATCTTCCTTAAGGATAGATAACCCTTTCAATAGATTTCCTTACAGGATAGGAATATACCTGTCGGGCTAGGGTAGCCATAATTGGAACTTAATCTTAATTAATCTAGGTAATTTGGTTGACATAGGCATATGGTTCAATTGGATTATACTAGGTATTTGTAATTGACCATCGGAAGAGGCTTTTACATAAATTGGTGTTCCAGGTTAATAAATCAATATTTTACCCAATTATAATATAACCACTTTATCTTTAAATAATATTGGAATAAATCACAACCCTGGATAGTTTTAATATTGAATTTTCTTAAAATCTACCTTCAAACAATTTTATTTTATTGTCTTTAAATTAGAATCGTCGCTATTTCAAATCAGTTAAACAACCTGTTAGATACTAGTAATCATTTAACCTCATAAAATTAATAACTTAGGTATTAAGTCCTCGTGGGATCGATACTTTTTATACTACTTGAACGATACGTACGCTTGCGTTATACGTGTGTGTTTACGCCGGTCAAACGCTAAACCAGTGAACCAGAAGAGTAAGGAGCTTTTACCCCTTCCGATCTCCTCGAAACGCAAGTCTGAAGACGACTTAAAAGGTTAGACCTGAGGGTACTTTTCACACTCATCTTTATTTGATTTTTGTTATTTATTTTGATTGTATTTTAATTATTTGTTGAATCTTTTTTTGTGTATGATGTGTGTTGTGGGTATTTGATGAATGGAAAAGTGTCGTCTCTTGTGGTATATAGGATGGAAACCCAGACATAAATTCCGTAGCCGAATCCGAATGGACGGTAGTCCGTTCTGTACTTGGGATACAACTCCATGTACCGCTTGAGTAAACGGCACCTTCTTTTGTTTCATGTTGCTTTGATTTATTTATTTTTCGTCATTTGAATTCCGCATGTTACTTGTTTATGCATGATGCGATCGAGCGCATGGGCTTAGTAAGTCGGATTAAATTCCTTTACCACGATGCTTTGCCGCGTCGGTTGATGTGTGTTCGGTTGGATGTAAGATATGTTCAATCGAGCATACTAAGTTTGTTATGATTGTCTTTATATTTGTATGCATGATGCAATCGAGCGCATGGGCTTAGTAAGTCGGATTAAAGGTCCCCTATTCGGAGGGGTTAAAATCCTTTACCATGATGCTTTGCTGCGCCGATTGATGTGTGTTCGGTTGGATGTAAGATATGTTCAATCGGGCATACTAAGTTTGATATGATTGTCTTTATTTTTGTATGCATGATGCAATCGAGCGCATGGGCTTAGTAAGTCGGATTAAAGGTCCCCCTATTTGGAGGGGTTAAAATCCTTTACTATGATGCTTTGCCGCACCGGTTGATGTGTGTTCGGTTGGATGTAAGATATGTTCAATCGGACATACTAAGTTTGATATGATTGTCTTTATTTTTGTATACATGATGCCTAACGCATACTGCCCTCAGCCCCCTTGCCCTTCACGCTGCCTAACGCCACATGCCCTTAGCGACATACACAGCTAGCCAAATCACCCACGCACTAAAGCTAAATCAGCCACGTAGCAACTCCCACTCATAAACGTCCCTAAGCCTTTGCCTTCTAAGACCTACTGCCCCTACCACGCCATTAAAAGCCATGCCTCACTTAAGCCCATACAGCCTCTCGCCACAATTCATGTTCATGCCATTAATCATTAGCAATTCACGCTTACGTACCCGTCCCACCTAGCCTTCAACCATTCACGCCTGCCACGCACAAATTCCACTCGCAAACCTTCACGCCTAGCACCTTGTCCTCACCAATTGCCTTAACACCTACACCGTAAGCCCCCACAAAATAGCCTTCACGTTACCAAGCAAACTGACACATCCACGAAACCCTCACGTAGCAGCCCCTTCAACTGCCACATAACCCTTTATTGTACTGCCCCATTTCAACCATCTGAAACCATCCAGAAACAGTCCCAAAATAGCCCCCTTAAACCCTTAAAGTGCTCACATGTGTCCTTGTGTCCATATTAGTTATCTTCTTTTGCATCACGTCATAGCATGCCTACTTTAATGCCTAATTGCATCCTTAATTGTTTTTTGCATTATGTGTGCCTGCGTGGTTATTGTGTGCTTGTGTTTCCATGAATACGATATGCCTATGAAGTTGTATGTTCGTTGTTATTTTGATGTACTTTCAAGCATGCAATCCTATAAGTGAAATATATGCAAATTTCGGTGTAAGTTTTATTTTTGCGCATATGGATTTAGAAGCATGATACTCTTGGAAATAAGTGTTACTTAAGCTTGATTAATTATTACACAAATCCTTTCATTACAAGTGACATAAGTAAGGGACCATTCTGAACCCAACGGTTTGAGGTCTTCCCTTGCGAGGGGTGAGTGCGGCCTTAAATCTCATTTTCCCGGTTCACATCGGGTGGCGACTCCATTATTCTCCAGTTTAGTTCCCCGTGGCTACTCCGTACTCCCAACTAGGCCGCGAGCCTAGGACAGCATGCGTCACCCAGTTCCTGTGTCCCTCAGCTAGGCTGCAGCGCAGGCTAAAGAATTAATGGTCTCATCAACGATCCAGATACATACTTCGATATTCATCTGATTCGTTCGGATCATACATCGTGGCGATGTGATGATCGAATAAATCGCATCAGATGATAATCATGCAAATCCGCTGACGAAAGCCTTTTCTCAGCAGTTTGAGCCAACCGTACATAGTTCGGGTGAAAGCACTTGAGTGAATGGCTATAGGCCAAGTGGGAGATTGTTGGACAGTTATGACCCATAGCG